>JAVDPK010002359.1:133873-150204 GCA_034780415.1 Cichlasoma orientale
CTTGTGCTTCCTGCTACAGCGCCCTTTGGCGACCGAAAAAATCTATAGATTAGCCGCATCATATTATAAGCCGCAGGCTTCAAAGCGCGTGAAAAAAGTAGCGGCTTATAGTCCGGAATTTACGGTAATTATCAGCGGCGCTTTGATAAATGGGTAGTAACCACCTGCCTGATACTGTGTGGATCCTGCCACCAAAACATATAAACTCTTTAAAACGTCTGAAGGTCTCTCGTGGGACCAAGCACCGAGACATTTGCAGTAGATCCTTTAAGTCCTGGAAGTTGTGAGCTGTGGGCCTTTATTGATTGGAGGCTAACTCTTTGTGATGTTCCTCAAACCATTTCTGCAGTTATCAGGACACATTTTTGTCTCTGTGTGGTCTCCATCAGTGTTTAGGTAGGGTGTAGATGTCAAAGTAACATCCACATGAATGTCACATTTCTTAACACCACACTGCCACCATTTTTTTTCTCATAGCATCTCTTTCAGATGAAAAATGCAAATGCACCTGAAACTGTCAGTGACACCTTCAGAAGCTGGAAGATTTCCTACCCCACTTCACAATTTTTATCATTCATCAAATAAAAAAATAGTCCAGCTTAGCTTTTACTTTAATAATAGCTGGCACAATAGCATCAGTAAGCTCATATTCATATTAGTTTCACTTCATATTTTTCACCAAGTTGTCTGTGCTTCACCAGTGGAGCGCTGCCCACAGTTTCAGAACCACTGCTGTCAGGAGATAATCAGTGTTACTGACGTGGCTCGTCACTGTAGAGCTACAGTAGTTTTGATTCATATTTCATTCAGATCTTCTGTTTTCATTGTAGTTACTTTCCAGTGTGGATCTGCTCACGTCTCAAGTGTAAGTAAATGATCCATATTATTCATATACAGATTATGAAATGAAGTCGCTGTGAGTGAGGTTTTATAAATATTTATTTCATATTTTAATCCATGGTTAATTCAGTTACCAGTTAAGCATTTTGTGTGACCACGTCTAAAGTGAGGACCATCTACGCGCTACAAAGCATTTACAAATGAAACTGAAAAGTCAGCATGACCTCGAGACTCAGACAAGTCTCAGCTACACTGTATCGCCTGTCTGCCTTCACACGCATATGAACTTGAGTAACATCCCATTCTTAATCCAGAGTTTAATAAGATGTGGGCCCACCCTTTGCAGCTATAACAGCTTCGACGCTTCTGGGAAGGCTTTCCACAAGGTTTAGGAGTTTGTTTATGGGAATCTTTGACCATCATTCATCCCAAAGGTGTTCTTTAGGGTTGAGGTTGACTGTGGAAGATTTAGTATTGAGAAAATTTCATAGGATGGTCAGCAATATTGCCTCAGCAAGAAGGTAGTAAGTTTGAATCCGCCTTGGCCCGGGCCTTCCTGTGTGGAGTTTGCATGTTCTTCCCATTCCTGAGTGGGTTTTCTCCGGGTACACCGGAGCTGGGATCAGCTCCAGGTTTTAGGTCTTAGTTTAGTTTTGGCTAACCATAATGTCCTTGGATCAGTTTATGTGAGAAACAGTATTAACCGTATACTGTCTGTGGCATGAACCTGGTAGCTGTTTCCTCAAGGGGGCAGCATGGAGCCACACTGCATTTTAAAGACGATTATGCTGCACTTCAACCTCAGCAGAGCCCCGTGCCATTAAGTTTTAGTAGCATTACTTTTAAACGTCGCGTCACAATCATTTATATTTAAATTTTAAAATTCAGAAAACAGTTTTATTTTAACAGGCCTACCTATTAATTGCGGAGTAAAAGACAAATATCCATGTGTAAAAAAATATCAATTTCAAGCTTTAAAGCTATGAAGTTGGTTTTAAAAATATACAGTTTAACTGATAGCATCCACATCTATGCATGACTGCATTTTCATAAATTATGAATGCATTTGGCACTTTTAAATTAGTTTTTAAATTAGTTCAGACTTGCTTTTGAAATTACACACTTTTCCTTTGAGCTTTTTAGATGAAATTATGCGAGGAGCCGTGCACTTTTAGTCCACCAAATGCTGTGCAAAATAAAGAAAATGACCAAAATGAATACATTACAGGTAAAAGGCCTTAATAAAAGCGGTGAACTGAAAAGGGCTGATACTTGTTGCTGTCGCTGGGCGGGCCTAACGCTGTAGTGCGCCATGCTGGGGGTGTCAATTGAAGGGGAGGAAAAAAACTGACTGGGAGTTACCTCAGCGCTTTCCGAGATATGAGATCTGGCCATTTTCCAGTCGGGCCCCTTTTCTATTAAAGAAGAAAATTCCGAAAATCACGGCGCAAAGAAAGGAAGAAAGAGACGTAACCGCGTTTTGAGAGGTCACCCAGAAAAAAGTGCGTAAGAGCGCGTTTGTGCCGGATCGGTCGGAATCTGCGGTGCACGCTCGCAGCCTCTCTGCCCCCCGTGCGCGTGCGCGCGTGTGTTTACAAGTGTTTGAACGACTGCCAAAAGAAGAAGGAGGAAAACGCCGAGGAAGGAGGGATGGTGGACAATTCAAGCAGTAGTAAGGCACAAATGGTGAGTCGGGGTCCTGCTTCTTCGCTTCTTTACACTTTTCCCTGAACGGCAGCGAGCTGAAAACGCTCCCGGTTTGCTTTGTATTTTTACGCGAAGAATTGAATCGTTTAACGTTGCAAAAATCAAAGGAAAAAGTTTTTAGAGGTAATTTACCTTTTTGGTAGGTTACTTTTAATTTTTCTTTCTTTCTTTTTTTTTTCAATCTTGCGACAGCATTATAATAACTTTATTTATTAATTACTAAAGCGTTATTGTAGGCATATTTTACATGCCTGTGGTATCCTAAAACCGTATCCACGTTTGAGGATGTGGCACCTCACTATCTAAACGCGGAAAAGGTGTTTTTCCCTTCTGTTCATTTGGCTGGTCGTTTGCCTTCAAGTAGTTTATCTTCCCGTCCAGGTTAACTGCTTTTATGATTGCAGATACATGAAAAACCTTTAACTTTACTAAAACACAGCTCTTACTGCATTTTCGTTTTGACAGACCACCACAATACTCCTCTAAGAACTTAGTAAAACTTAGAGTGAGTTGCCACATTTTAATTGTCTTTTCTGATTTTAACAGAGAGTTTTCTGTGGCTGGTTTATGTAGTTTTTATTTCCCAAAGTCGTTAAGTAGATTCGTCCTATGTGTAAAAGTTTGATTTGGCTACTTTGTAGTCTAGTAAAAATTTTTATTCTGCTTTTAGGCATGCTCAGGTCTTGAGAGCTCCATTTATCAGCAAGTGTGTATATATTTCTATTTATTTAGATAGAAATGGTGATATTACAGGTTTAAAGTCAGACCTCCTTAAGTACACAAGTACACACGTTTTTTGCTTCTTGAACCTGGTGAAAATTGCATGGCTGAATTACCAAAATTTGTTTGTGTTAATCTTTAAATCAGCTTCTTTGTTTCCGCTGTAGCTTTTAGGAGTAATTAGGTTTCAGTATACAGTCGATCATCCATGACTCCTTCTCATCCTCTCACAGCCCAGCATGTCTCAGGAGCCTGGTGTGGCCTTTCCTCCAAGCACCTCCACAGGAGGAATGAAGCTGGAGGCAGTGATGGAGCAGCTCCAACGCCAGCAGCAGGCACGACTGGAAATGGAGCGCAAGGAGAGAAAGATACGAGAAGCCCACATAATGTATGCTCAGCAGGTTGCTGCCCAGCAGGCCATCCTAGCAGCTGCCCGGGCTTCTGGAGCCAGCTTCATGGGCAAAGGCCTGCCAGGAGGCATCGCTGGTGGCGTATTGCCTCCCCGGATGTCCAATCAGAGCAGTGTAGACTCAGACAGGGAGGATGATGAGGACAGAGGTCGGGATTCTGGGGATGAGGACGATGACAATGAGATGATGGAGGGGGATGAGGGCAGCGACGAGGATGAGGGAAATGCCAGTGGTCTGGAGTTCCTCCGCAAGCAGACCCTTGCTTTGCAGCAGAATGCCTCCCGAATCCCACCCCGTCCTTTTGGCAGTTACTCTGCATCGGCCCCCCAGAGGGCTGCATCCCCACCTGTTAGAGTGAAGCAGGAACCTGACGAGGGCCTGTCCCCTGCGGGGGCACACTCTGCTGCTTCTCCTAATGGACAAGCTGACTGGGGCTTTGATGACCACTTCAGACAGGTTAGTACCTGGCCACTTCTTTCTACGCAATTTCTTTCTTAATGCATCAAATCCTATTATGTCTTTTTTCACAGTTCTCCCCCAAAACCATGTGTATAAACTCTTTGACTGTGGTCCCATCTTTCCTTAAATTTTGAGAATTAGGCCAGAGTATTTTTAAAAAAAAAAGTATTTTTTAACAAACTAAGCTATCACTATTGTTCACTGCCATCCAAAGGAGTACATCTTATACTGTTCAGAACTCTTCCATTTAGGGTCTTGTTTGATATCTCAGTCCAGCCCCCTGCCGTGAGAGACAGCTTAATCTTAACTGTCGCTTGAACTGCTCCGGGAGTATCTTTGTGAGTCACTTCAAAGCTCTGCAGAGGTTTGACCGCCAATTGGCTTTTGTGGCAAAAAAAAGGAGACCTACTAAGTGAGTCCTGGCAGACGGCCAGGCCGAGGCGCAATGTTTTCACGCGCTCTCATTTTGTATGCCTCTCTCACTCTGTGTCCCTCTTGGCACTTTGCTCAGGCTCTGGTTTGGCTCTGATCCAGCTAGTGGAGTCAGACGAGGCATAGCTGCTGCTGCTGCTGCTGCTGCTGTATGGCTGTGGGTGGTTGGCTGGGTCAACAGGAGGATTTCGGGTGGGTGGAAAGGTTGGATGTAGTACACAGCAGCAGCCTGTCACACCCCATTCTCACCACCCCAAGAGTTACGGCTGTGTGCCAAGTGTACGCTACTTTCACTTGAAGGCAAATATTGCCTCAGCACAGTGTTACAGAACACTGGAATGCCAACTGGGAACCGAGCCGAGCTGAATGCGTTTTAGCATCATGGCAGGTTAAAGAGGAGCTCAGCAGCCTGCGGGTGATATAAAAAGCCCTAGCAGTGCAGTAGTGGGCAGGGTCACAAAATATATCTGTGCTCTATCAGTGCGCTGAGGGTGCTGGACTATCATGTGTCTGGATTTTATTACTCTCTATTTAAAGGCAAATGTCTTTGCATGCTGCTTCTCTAGTTCTCATTTCCAAATTTAGCTTTAGTGCATGAACATTTGTAATGACACATCGATGTCCTACAGCATGAGATGGTGAAGGAAGTCAGTATGTAGATGTTTATATTGTTCATCTGAATCACATGAATCTTCCCACTGCAGTCACATCCTTCAATAACCAGCCTTATTTTAAATTTTAGAACGTGCATAAATTGTCATGTTGGTTAGCAAGTGTGACAGCTCCAACACCAGCGGCCTTATTTCTTTGGAAGTTAAAGTCCTTGTCATGGCAGTTTGGTCATCTTTGTCATCAGATGAAGGTAGCCTGTGGGTTTAATGGCCATTGTTCTGGTATCTGGGCCAAGGGGTACATTTCCAAGAAGCTAATAGCTGATTGTTTTCAGATTGCATTTTGCACAAAGCCTTCCTCTTTTGCTCTCTAGGTGGACTGCTTGCGTGCACGCAGCCAGAAGCCGCTCAGACGTGATTGGTCAGTGCTACTCTGAATATGAAAGAAAACCGGAAAGCTCCTGGTACCACAAATCCTGTCTCATTGCCTAGATATTCTGTATATTCTTATAGTACTTCTCATACTTATAGGGATGCTTATACTCTTACCCATACTCTCATTGATCCTTCTCTGCATAGTTTGGTATAAAATCCACCCATAGCAGTGGTTATGGCCACTTTTAACCAGGTATGTGTGCAGTTAGTCAACTAGATGATTGAAAAAGTTGTGTACAACGGCAGTTAACAGTTGGGTCTAAGATGTCATGCCCTTGAGACGATACTGGGAGATTGTAAACAAGCAAGGTCGAAATTAACACCGCTGACAGCCCCACAGGCCGGTGCGGTTCTCTTGCATTTTATCCTAGAAAATTCACGGTTGTATGTAGACTTTGTGTGTCCACATTAACAGCTGTAGCAATGCATAACAATTCTGCACAAGCGTGTTGTGCAAGTTGACTTGCAAAGACATAAAAGCTGCTGGTGGAGCGAGGCTAGTGTTAGTCACTCTGCAAACGAACCTGACGTCTTGTGTGTACAGTGTCACGCATGGGGCAACGTGTAGTATTTAGCAGCATTTAAATTACGATGTGGTTACTGAGACGTGTTATTAACGGCTTCAAAAGGTTCTTAAATACTGCAGTATTAGTACGGAGGAGCTTTAATGTCAACTTTTAAACTTGGCCAGTTTTCAAAGGTTTTCTCAGTGTTCTTAATTTCAGACTAGTCACCTTGTAAAACATCTCTACTCACATTTCACCAACAAGGAAATTAGTCTCTAGGAACATCTCTACTTTATTACATGTTTGAAAGCTAATTTACTAAGCAGGTATGAGCTCATTTCATAATGTGCTTCTGGGGTCATGTGCTGTAGTAATCTTCTTACAGTTAAAAATATTCACTATATTATGTATTGTATTAAATTAAAGTCTGGCATAGATACCAGATTAATACTGATCCTTGATACCCATCCCTGGTAACCAAATGGTTACACCCCCACCACACAGCTTTATTTTTATTTACTCTCCAAACGAGATGTCGTCTCTCGCTTTCCAAATTTACAAAATCTGGGCACGTGGAGAGGTTGCGAGCGGCATCTGAGAGCCAGCGGTTAACTTTTATTCATGGCATGTTCCATGAATAAAATCTAAATGCTTAATTTAACTAACTAGTATTTCTAGTGGTGACTAGCGGGTTTTGATTGTCTTGCTGACAAATGACGCACGTCCCCGCTCTGTAGTTTATGAACGTGTGTATGAAATCGAGCTTCCCGGCATTGTGTGGAGTGTGTTTTGTTTCCAGATGTCCGGGTGTCAGAATGAGTGGATGGGTATTATTTGACGGGATGAGCAGGCTTTGTCTCAGCATTGTTAGCGCAGAAGATCATAGCAGCAAAGTTGTTGCTGACCAGTGTCCTATCTGTGGCCTGGTGTCTTTTATTAGAGAGAGGGCTGAGCCAGGGGGGTTGGGGGAGGCATTATGGGACGAGAATTGGTCTGGCCTTCTTTTTTTTTTTTTGTTTCCTCTCTTTTATCTTTCCTGTCATTATGTCAGCTCTGCAGTATTTAATGACGGCTCATCTCTTCAGGCAGTTTCAGGTTGCAGCGCTGTGGGGTGGGTGGGTGGGGGGGAGGCAGAGGCAGTGGAACAGTTTTTTTTTCTTTCTTTCTTTTTCCTTTCTTTTTTTTTGATGTCATTGTCTTCCAGAGGCCAGAAACGAGCCTGGCAGATGCCGCAAATACCAAGCCTCTATAATAATGGGGGAGCACATTTATTATGTTCTAAAAGCAGTGACAGAGGAAAGCTGAGATGACTGGCTAACGAGACAATTGCACGGAAGACCATTTACATTAACATTTACATTTAATGTAACCGGTCCTGCTGGACTGAGGGTTTTATCCAAAGCACTCTTTGTGTGAGTTCTTCCACGCTTTTTGAATCACAGTAAACCATAATCAGAGATCATCCAGCACATATTAGTGAGATATGAATATGATAAGAATGCCCACAGGCTAATTCACCAGCATTTTACTTGATGATTCATGTCTCTGAAGACTGGGTAGAGTGTGTCAGATGTAACGATCGGTGTGTATATGTAACACATAGGTATGAGGTTTTTTTTTGACTGTATACAAATGTTGCTGGACTATACAGGTCAAACTGAGTGGACAGACATGGAAGCCGGTGTTTTCTTGTCAGTGATGTATGTGTGGTGACCTCAGCCCTGTTCTAAACAGCAGAGTAAATAATTGTCAAACAAGGAGATGGACAAAGGCGTCGCGTGGGGAGGGAGTTGGACCGGATAACCGACCGGCCCCAGCGCTCTGGCCTTTGGACAGAGGCTACATGACCTCTGTAATCCAGCCCCCACCCGCCCCACCTCTACTGCTCACAAACACACACATATCCAATATCCTTCTCTTCTTGCCATACTCAGTCTGTGACTAATTGTTTTAATTGCGCCTGCAGATTGTGTGCGAATCTGCTGGCGGGGATACTGCTTCAGTTGGATTAGCTGGATGTTTAGCATGTTGGGCAATGTGTGTGTGTGTGTGTGTGTGTGTGTGTGTGTGTGTGTGTGTAAAAGCAGCTGCTTCTGTTCAAGTTTACATGCTTTAGTTTTAAGAGAGTTTACAGTTTACATCCATATTTTATTTGTTCCTTTTGTGGTTTAGTTGTTGCATGCGACCTATATTAACGTTACACAGTTTCTCTCAGTCGTTCTTATGTCACATAGACTCGTGGCCGTGAATATTAGCAGAGGACATTTAGATTATAGATTTGCATGGTAATGTATTTAAGTAGTTGATTTACATGATGGCTGAGTAATTGCCCTTTGCAGCCTGATTAGATTTGTAATTTTATTTGCTTAGGCTTTTTGTTATGGAGATTCTGAAAGCCAGGAAAAGTCTGAAAACCTGCTTGATTTAGCATTTCAGACTTAAGTAAATCAGTGCAACAAAGGAGCTCAGAGAAGAACAGAAGAAGGCAGAATAAGGATACGTAACGCAGGGAAACGATAGAGATGCACCGATTGAACTGGTGACCAGAATTGGGTATCTTTTTAAGCTGAGGGGCCGTGGCTTACTGATCGTTTAACAGTCATTTTATCTTTTGCTCTCAAAATGCTGATGCTAACACTGTAGCCAGGAGTGCCTTTATGCCTTTATGCTGCTTCTGTTCAGAAGTCTTCTGTCTCTTTTGCATTGCAGTAGTTTCAGTAAATGAATGCTCATTAGAGCCAACCCTGACATGATCAGCTATGTCAAGATTGTAAATAAGAAGCTGATAACAGCATGCTCACACCACCACCAGCTAACAGTGTGTAGCAGTAAATATAGAGCTATTCAGACATGGAAAACATATGAGATCAATTGGGCTAATCTGCAATTTATGTTTACATTTGTACATAAAGTCCCGCCCAGTAACCTGGAGCACTTTATTTTAAGACTTGAGTTAGACAAAAGGTCCTGTAATCTGGTGCTGTTGTGGAGAAGATGTACAACTACATCTAGAAAAGATAAAAGAAAATAAGTGGTCAGCCAGACCAGTCTGAGCCCTGGCATCACCACCACTCTTGAGCCCCTCCTTTTGCTTCTTGCTCGGGCACTGAAGCCTGTCTGTTGAGGCAGGACTGTTGCATAATTTAGCTGTCGCTCCAGCAGCATCAGCCAGGAAGTGGGGAGCTGCACAGCTGCAGCAAGGAGATCGATAAGGATTGTTGCATGAGCTTTAAGAGGCTGGAGTGTTCGGCCTGACTTTCCTCTCACTTATGATAAACGAGGAGGACCTTGTGTTTAGCAAATGGACTTTAAGTTGTAATTTTGACAGTTGTAGTTTACCGGCAGGTTGCTGTCTTTATTGGGAATACCCAGCGGCTGTGCTGAAGTGTTAGAAAGGAGGCCTCACCGCCGGTGTACGTGCCGTATATATGACCCGGTTTCTGTTTTCTCAATGTTGGGCTGATGTCTCACATGCCATAACTGTCAGTGTATTTTAAACGATTTACTGTGTATTATTCTGTTTACTGGAATTCCTGTTATGTTAAAGTTATGAGGCTGGAATTACTGTCTGACCTCTGATTCCACAAACTGTCTGCAAAAGGAGGTCATTCGGATGAGACGTAATGAGGAAGGCCGAGTTTCCTTAAAGCACGCGGCAGTGCTTGTTCAGAACAAGATGAACCATGCGTGAGAATTGCATTTTCTTTGCCACGCTGTTGAACCACACAAGGAATTGAAAGCCTCGACCTTGACCGTTCACTTATTGTTTTGAGTGTTGACAGCACGGCAAATAGAAAGCTTCACATTTTAACCAAGAATTAAAAAAAAAAAATCCACTCTTTCGCAGACCAGTGGGTGCTTTTAAACAAGCCAGTTCCTTACTTGTCGGTTTAACCTTACCTTTGTGTAGCGCTTTCTTGTTTCACACATTTCACAAGTAAAAACTCTTCTTATTGTATGTGGCATTTAATTCATGGCAAATTCCACAATTTCTTTCTTACTGAGTTCCTTTTGGGCGATTAAAGAATTACACTGACTAAACTGAATGTAATTTCTTTCACAATGACACCAGTGAACTGCATTTGTAGAATCAACAGCCAAATGTGATTTTAAGATTGCTTAAAAGTTGTTGTTTTTTTACTTAAACCCAAAATAAGGTTTAAAAAGACATTTTCCCCCTCGGGAACTTCTGCTTATCATCTTTGCTGCTGTGGAGTCCTCCTGCAGATTTCAGTTTAGATTATTTGTGTGTGTATATTTCTCCTCCAGGCTTTCTTGTGATTCTCTTTAAAACCTTTTCAGCTTCTTTGTGAGCTAGATGATGATGAATGCTCTGGACGTTAAGCAATTTAAACTCATTTCTAAATTTGCCCTGTTGATTTCAGATTAAACTGGCTAACGGGGTCAGATTTTAGCCACGTTTTTGGGGTATTACTGTGCGATTTTCTTTCTATTTGTATGTCTACGTGATGGCTTGCCTGCTAATGTGCATAAGATCAACCACAGCTCTTCATAATAAAAGTGGTGTGTTCTTGGGCTGTTCAGCGTTTATCAAAGTCCACATAAATGTATTCAGGTTTGCACTTAACTCTTAAAACCATTTTCCCACACTTGGGGAATCTTTGAACAGTATTTATAATATATTGAGGTTGTTTGTCTTATTTTCCTGGTTCGGTGCTAAGTGAACTTTGGTTTACCTCATTAAGGGCAGATGTAAGCTGGTTGGACCTGGATGGCTTTTAGCTCTGTATTTCCATCTTTAATGTCTGATTGATGCTACTCTTAATGTAGCTTAATGCTGGTTACCAGCTATGGCTGTGTCAGGATGAAACAAATAAGGATAATGCATAATTGTATTTTGCGCCTTCATTTTCCAATAGGGTATTGTGTAAGTAATATTAGGACATCTAACTTAATTTCAGCTGCCCGTTATCTTTAATTGATACATGTGGGGGAATCAAAAGAAGAGAAGGCACACAATCTTAAAATTATAGAATTAAAATTAATTCACACAATATTCATCCAAATAGCCGGGCATTCAGAAGACTTTTAGGAAGTGGGTATAACGTCAGTGCTGAAGCACAACCCTGCTTTCTTGAATGACCTGAACTTTAAAGGAAAAAAAAAATTTTTCCCTATGGTTTCTGATGCAACCAGCCTGCTTGTCAAACATCTATGAAACAACCCCAAATTAAAGCGTGGGTGAGAAGGTTTTCACATGCAAATGGAAGTTTTAATCTGAATTAGTGTGTAAAGTGTAATTGCCCTGGATATAAAACAAGCCTCATTTTGTGCTGAGCTCCTCTTAACAGCTAAGTGCAGAAGACCCCCCCCCCCCCTCCATGTACACACACACACACACACACACACACACACACACACACACACACACACACACACAGAAATAGAGGTATTGAATTTAGTAGGAAGATGAAGGGGAAGGGAAAGGGGGAGGAGATGCTGTGGAACTAGAAGAGGGGTTAGTGGTCTGGCTCAGCACACTAAACTGCCCCACCCAGAGGAAACATTCCAGACAGAATTAAAGAGTTAACTCTTCAAACAGTGAACATTCCCACTGGGGGCTCCCATCGAGAGACAGGGGTTTGATGGGGGTGGGTGGGTGCATGTCCATGTTGTAATCATGCCCATGATTGGTGATCTTTCTATTCATTTCAGTCAGTGTCACAGGGGCTGTAAAAGAAAGAAAGACAAAGGTCCTGAATGGGAGGAGCTGGATGGGAGGACCCAGTAGTGCAGGCAGAGACAGTTTTTTATTTGTCTGAGTCCCGAAGGGCACATCTGCTGCTGGCAGGCAGGAGGACGCTTCTCATGGTGGAACTAGTCCCCTCGCCTCTGTCACATCAGGGTTAACACAGCACTAACTGCCAGTCTGTAGTCTGCCGTCCACTCCCAACACTACAATGTTTAGATAGCGTTTCACTTGAGCAGGCACAAGAGCCGGTTGCCTGGGTAAAAATGACAAATTCTTTGCACATTCAGAAGATGAACAAACAGTTATAAAAGCATCAGATTATTCATCGATCAGCCTTTTTTTTTTTTTTAAGTTTAAACAAATAATAATTTGAGTTATTATGGGTACAAGCCATTGTAAAAATGGCACCGTTGTAAAAAGTGGCTGCATGTGCTTTTACATTCATTTATGGGCTATTGAAGCTTGTACGAGTGCGCCTATTTTCTCCACACGTAAGTCAGATATCGATCTGATGTTGACTTAAAACATAGCAGACAAGAAATAAGGATGAAAAGTTACTGTTACTGTTCGGTGAGAGTTAAAACTGATGCCGTCACAGATTGCCAGCTTCTCCAAAGCAATAGAAAATGCTTCTAATGGAAGCGTGTTAATCCACACACATACTGCCTTATGTAGAACCAAACTCCAAGGGATGATCTGGCAGGTAAATTGCCTTGCTTACATCTAAGATTATCAGCTAGCAAACACTAGATTTATGCAGTGTAGCCAAGTTACAGATATAAATTCCAAATTTGAGCCCAATCATGGTGGTGTATACATCACACAAACAAGTTTAGACGGAGAAGATTTTTAGACTTTAAGCCTACAGTGTTGCAGTGGGTCATTCACGTGAAGTGTGATAAATAGATTATAAATAAAGGAAGCAAGCAAAGCTTGAAAGAGATAAAATGTCTGCCTTATTTCTCACCTCAGCCCAGCTGGCCTGAATGTCAGTTTGTCAGGGTTGGAAAGTTACAGATAATGGGCGACACGGTCTCTGAAGTTGACGTTGGAAAAGTGTGGGGGTGAAGAGATTTCCAGTTCCCCCTGACATGCAATCGGACAGTTTGAAGGATTGCCTCTGCAACATCTTGCAAATGACATTCAAAAAGGCGCGTCTTGGCTGGCATCGATGGCCACATTGTTCCCTTCTGTTTAATTGAATTGAAAGACAAATCTCTCATTTAAATGCAGATGGTGCATATCCTTTGGGGTTGTTATGCTTTTTTTTTTTCTTAAATTGACCCAGGAGGATTGACTTTTTTGCTTCTAATGGAACTCGAGCTACTGATGTCTGCTGTAATTTGATCAGATTGTAGTAAAACCACAAGCCACCACCCTCTGCACACCATTGCTGGTGCTTTTCGTTCTTCGCAAGCACTTCTGCTGAACACATCTCAGCACCTGCTCTTTAATGACAGCAAACAGAGAAAGAGGGATAGCCTAATTAAAATGAAGACACCCACCATCAGCTTTGGCAGCTGAGAGGAAACAGCCATGGTTATGTGACACCTTGGAGCGAAGTCTCCTTCAGTTTTATATAGGTTGGCACCATATGACAGTATGCACTGTGGTGTGTGTGCTTATGTTTGTCTCACTCTTGGTAAACTCCATGTTTAGGGAACGGTGCTGTCTGTGTACAGCATGCAGGAGACAGGATACATGATTGCAGCATGTAGACGTCACGCTGACTCTGCCGGATAATCCAGAGAAAAGTTGAGGGCTATAGTGCATGTGTGAAAATTACTTGGAGCTACTCAAATAACTATTTGAATTGGAAATTAGCATTTGTCAATTTTCATTGTCGAGAGGCTCCCTTTACGTCATTCTTTTGATAGGGAAGTCAAACGGCAGATTTCCTTTTTTTTTGCATGTTGCAATAGTGGATGGAGATCCACAGAAATGCTTAGATACAAATGATTTTCACAGGCAGAGTTTGTGAACTAATTTAGATTACGATTTTAGTGTTATATTGCAGTACAGATTGGATTATGTGTTGACCTTTTATTATCTTTATATTGATCAACGATAAATGCCCCAAACTATCCAAACCACAGACCTATCAGACAGCATGGTTTTTCAAAATGCAGTGCAATTAAAGTAAAGACCTTGTCATGTGAGGAACATAAAGCAGTGTGACATTTATGAGGCTGGCTGTGTTGCAGCCACAACATCCTCCAAATGGCAAATT
This sequence comes from Cichlasoma orientale, assembly GCA_034780415.1. Taxonomy (NCBI): domain Eukaryota; kingdom Metazoa; phylum Chordata; class Actinopteri; order Cichliformes; family Cichlidae; genus Cichlasoma; species Cichlasoma orientale. The sequence continues at coordinate 147,937 of JAVDPK010002359.1, forward strand.
GCTGAAGCAATCAAAAGATATGGTCTCTTTGGGTCCTGGCTGGTGTTTTGCACCTTGTAGGGGCAGTGATGAGGTGAAGGGTGAGAGCTGTCTATTGTTTTTGGCTTTCTTGGCTGTCTTGTGCTACTGCTTTGGCTGAGCTCCAGGCTAGTGTCGGGGGCTAAAAGTGCTAACTGGACCACTGTGTCAAGGCACTTGGGTAAACACTGCAGCTGACTGGGACTTGGCACAAAGCCACGCAGAGCAGAACAAGTTGAAAGAGGTTCAGAAGGATTTCCTTTCACTGTAGCCTCTCTGCTTTTCAGTCTTCCCATTGCACTGGCTGCCAAAATCCCATGTAGTTTATAATAGCTTGTGGCTAGGTTGTTTTTCTGCCAAGTCTTCAAACGCAAGCTGAGTATAGTCATGTACTTGTAAGAGGAAGCGAGCATGAGAGGAGGAAGGAAAAAAGAAAAAACAAAACTTCTGGATGTACCCAGGAAACGTCACATTACACTAAAAGCAATGTGTTCACAGCTCCACTTCCAACATTCTAGGTACGGGCCTTTATCTCCCCCCAAAGTTTCACAGTTCCTGAATCACAGTCACCACAAGAAGTGAGCATTAAGCGGAGTGCCTTTCAAAAGCTGCTGGCTAACCACTCTGCAAATCCTAAAAGGGTACAAACTGGCTCATGTTGAAGTAAAAAAGGTATATTTTTGTATCATGTACAAAAAAAGCCAATTAAAGGAGTGTAATGAAAATTCAAGCTTCCATTAATGCAGGAAGAAATGCAGGATCACTTTATGTATTCATCAGCACTCAGTTTAGATGAAAAGCAGGTTCTGACCTGCAGTTTAGATTAATGTCATTAATCACATACATTGAGTTGAAAGGCTTGTTTTGAATCATATCAGATGGAAAAAAATATACATCAGGCTCTGACCTGTAGCCGATCTGGTTAATAGACAATCACTCTGTGAATGGAACTATGGACCACGTCAACTTCGGTCAATAATTTCAAAAGCCGCGGTAGTAAATGATTAAAGAGTGGCAGAGAAAATAGAATTAGTAACAGCAAGGGCTTCACTCAATGTATGTTATTGTAAGAACTAAGTGTAGTGGCTTTAAGGAATATAAGACAGCTACACCTCCATTGTTTAGTTTCTTTTCAGAGACTTTGCATTGAGCTCAATTATTGGGGGAAATATAATGTGTAGTGTTGTCAGTAATCAGGTGTTGATCTTGTGCTGAAAGCTCTTCTCCCAAAATGAAGATCAGTATATTAATGTGCAAGTTTTTCAGTAATCTTTATCACAGATTTGGGATGCCCCCAACTGCCAGTGGAGCCAGCCTAATTAGCCGGCCATCTGGTCAAACAAAGGCAACTTTCCTGCCCTAAATAAATGTGTTTAGAAAACCTAAAGAGGCCCCGTGCTTTCAGGGCAAGGAGGATGTGTGAGCAGATCAGTTGTTTAAAGTTATAGCAGAAATTTCAAATGATTAAAATATAAACTAAAATCTAATATTTATGGAAACAGTCATTTTAATTTCTCATCTCATCATTTGGAAACAAACTTTAGTGAATACATGCATACTTTAAATGGGTGAGCATATAAAATTAAAGCACAACACTTAATGCTTTTCTTTTTCCAAAGTCTCACATATGCTCCAAAGTTAAATAATATGTAATATTTATGAACTCTTAAAGAACTTTAAGGTAGCAATCGGAATTATGGAATATGTTTTTCCTCAAAAAAGCAATATTTGGGGACATTTACAAGCAAATTTATTTTCAAAATTATTTCTGCTTCAGGCTGTATTTATTTAACCTGTAATTATGTCTACTTTAAGCTCATCATCTCTGTAGTAAATGACCAGTTCTTTCCCAAAGCATCTGGAGTTTTTGGTTGTGAGGTTGAAACTGTGAGGAGGTGAGGGTTTTCAGTCAGTTGCTATTAGTCAGCTGTAGGTATAAATATAATAAATAAAATATAAATACTGTAATGTTACTCCCTAACCAGTTCTCAGGCAGCAACTGTAAGGTTTACAGCAGGAACTATATGTAAAAGCAGGAACTATATGTAAAATATCAGTACACTAAATAATATTCCTGGTATAAAATATCAGAGTGAAGCTTAGAAAGAATGAAGAACAGAAACATCAGTTTCAGGTATTGCTGCTTTAGCGAAAGGAAGCTGCTGCTGTCTGAACGTAGAGCTAAGTTACAGTTTCCCCCACCCCCGATTGTCTGTTTTGGGGTGGTGGTGGGGGGGGGGGGGGGGGGCG
>JAVDPK010002359.1:150214-178541 GCA_034780415.1 Cichlasoma orientale
GAGTTTTTGGGGGGGTGGGGCCCCCCCCCCCCCCCCACACAAGGCAATGATAGGGGAAACAAGGAATTTACAATAATCTGCCATTTTTTTAAAAAGATATTTGGTAAACAAAGCTAGCAGTTAGGCTACACACAAAAGCTTGTGCAACTGCTTTAAGCTTATTGGGCAGTTTGTTTGATAGGGAACACTTTGATCCACAGAGGTTTTGTTTGAGCTTACTGTAACAAGCATTTTTACTACTGCCGCTGCTTTTTAGTCCACTGTGTATGTTAGAGAATAAAAGAAAACCTGCGGCCACCAAAGATGATAGTTATTGTTGTTGTTATTGTTGTTTTTAAGCTGGATTAGGTAAACCTTCTGTTTGCACATGTTTGCCTGAATCCATTTACATCTATTTCTAGTATCAAAAACAAATAAAACGCTCAGCTCGTGAAGCCCTAAACGGCTCTGGGTTACTTGTGCAAAGTTCTCTTCTGTGCACCATTGAAACAATGGTGGCATTAATTTAACTGGGTTAAGTAAATGCTAACCTTATACTGTTCAAACATTTGCTTGCCTTTAAATCTAGTTTTGGAAATACTGCAGGTCTTTACATTCATGTGCTGTTTTACTATATGTGCCTTTGCTGATTTTGTATTACTTTCCTCACAGTTTGTTTGCTCTTTTATATATTTCATATTTCCTGCTGTTATAAAAACCCAATTCATCCATGGCCTTCATTATATTTGATCTAATCTGATCATATATGTACTCCACTCAGAAGAGACTAAGCTGCAGCATTGAGTAGTATAAGCCTATGCAGAAAAATAACTTACAGGGAACCTTTTGTATACTCAGTCATGTAAACTACATATAATTCGGTACTGCATAAAACAACAACACATAACATTGTGTAGGTCTCCTCATGCTATCAAAATAGCGCTGATCTGTGAAGGTATAGACTCCATTCTACTAATCTAGAGATGCCCTGTGGTATCAGACGTGACAGTCAGAGATCCTTTTAGACCTAAATTGGGAATTGGAGCCTGCGTGGATTGAACTTGTTTTTTCAGAAGATCAGGAGGCCCAGTCAGCACCTCTTTGTAATGTTTCTTAGTCTATTCTTGACCAAAAATGTGTCAGGGTGTATTATCCTGCTGAAAGTGGCCAGTGTGATTACGGTAGGTAAGAACATGTGCATCAAGAGTGTACTTCTTCCACAATGCCATGGTCCAGTTCTCATGCTCACATGCGTATTGTAGGCACGTTCAAGTGGTGGACAACAAGAAGCAGTGCGAGTGTTGAAGCAGTGGTTTGACTGTTTTCTGTCATAGCCAGCATAAAGGTTTTCATCTGCTTGATCTGTAACACTCTTCTGTGGGACACAGACCACCCTTTTCATCCCATGCTTCAAGAGACCTTGGGCACCAGTGATGGGGTCACTTATTGTCCTTCCTTTACTGCAGACAGATAACAACACCTATCTTTTTGGAGATGTTTCTAGCCATCACCACTCTATTCAGAGTTGCTGAGATCTGTGTACTTTCTCATTGTTTCTGCTTCCAAATCACCAACTTCAAGAAGTGATAACTTGCTGCTTGTCCAGTGCCACTGTAGTGTTATTTACTTCATCTGTCAGCTGTCTTAATGTTGTGTTTCTCCAGTGCAAATACTAAATATCTATGGAAGCAGCTGCGGCTAAATGCAAGTTTAGCTGTTTGATGCCCTCCCGATGGCTTGCCAGTCTCTCTTCTCTTCTCTTCTCTTCTCTTCTCTTCAACACTTAGTTACAAAATAGTTTTTTCTTCACTAAGCTGTCAAAATGAAGTTCTAAGGACTGCATAGCTTCCACAGATGGTCTGAAAGGTGTTCTACATATTTCCACACTTTCCATGAATTTTGTTGTGTTTGTTTGTTTCACATTTTTGGTTGTTACTGCTGTCTTCTGCAGTAGAGACGTAGCTTGTTGTCAGCCTGTGGAGATGAGCTCCAGATGCGTGACGGGTTGCAGCATCCCAGCCCAGGTCCCCAGAGGGTACTGGCCTGTCAGCGGAGGAATGCCCCTGCACACTTAACGCTAGCTGAGAGGAAACAGATACCTTTGGTTCGGAAGAGAGCGATCACTCTTTATCGATTAGACTCCACAGAAAGCTGTGAATTGTGCCTATGCTTTGAACATTTGATAGTGCAACTTCAGAAACACAGTCATAACAGTAACATCTCAGATAGAGCACCGACCTCCACCCCCCCCAATCTACCCTGCTGTCATAAGCCTGACAAAGAAGTAATTTACCCATCTGACTGTGGGCTTTGTGACCTTTGTCATTTCACATGTAATTAAATGTGATGTGAGGGGTTTTTTTTGTTGATTGTGAATGTATCAAGTTCCTGGCACTGTCAGTATGATGAGAATGCGTATAAAGGCCCATCAGCTGTGTGTGATGTCTCCAGCGGCCATTAACATGGGAGTGAAGTGGATACTTACTCTTTGAAAGATGTGAGATATGCAAGGTATTTTTAAGCAAAGCTTTCAGCCCAGAAGAAAATGCAAATACCTCATTTGACCTGAATGCAGTAGTACGCCTTCTTGCCTCAAGAATCGCTGATTACATGCAGTCAAAATATACTTTTGTTATCCAGCCATTAGCTTTCACGTCCCTCTAGAATATTCATTTTTTTGTGTCTTTGTTATATAAGTTAATGTCTGTCAAGTACGGTAGACAGAGCAAAACTCTGAAAGCTTCAAATCAAATTATCTGGCACCAAGGGGCCCCCATACAGGTCTGTGTATTGTTAAGCTAGAAAATCTGCTTTTAGAGGTTGGCTTTTTTGTGCACTTAAACACTATGGTAAGAGGTTAACATGTGAAGTACTGTAGCCTGTGTGATGGCACAGATGTGATTCACTAAAATGTTTGCTCTGCCTGTGAAAGGGTCTTTGAACCAATGAGTGTGAATTTCTGGCCACACCACCCTACAAACGTTGCATTTGTGTGAGGCAGCGAAAGGGGCCAGCTATGTAATGGGGGATGGGGCCTCCGCCTGTGGAATGTGGTATCTTGGTGAAAGGGCTGGAGCTGAACAAATGCAGTGAGTTTATTTGGCAAACCAGACCTGCTGGTCACCAATAGACATGTTTACCCAAGGACTAAATCTGGAGATTCACCTCTTTCTTTCTCATGTCTGTCTTTTTTGGTCAGACTGCAGCCTCCGTCTCTCACTCTCCGGCTTTAACATTGGACGAACGTGTTGATCCGTCTGGAAGATTGTTTTTCCCATCTGTGTGCTTACTACCTGTCTATCTCTGTCTATCCATTACCTTTCACCCCCCACACCTTTTTTTCCCCCTTCTTTTCTCTGTTTCTCTTTTTCAGCTTTGTAATTGGAGTGATTAATGGAGGGAGGGGTGGTCTTGCCTGAAGGCCTGTTTTTCAGTGGCTTATTCAGAGGTGCAGCACCGCTGAGGCCAGGGCAGGTAGCAACACGTTCTGCCCCTGGACGTTTAGCCCCTTGTGCCCGCCACTTTGTCTGTTCCCTTAAAAGCCAGAAATCTCTCAAACATGACTGGACACTCAGAGGCAGGTACGCCCCTGGGTCCTGTTCTCTGCTGCCGGTCTGCTCTCATGTGATTTGTGACCTTTTTTATGCTCCATAATAATTCTTAATGAGAGCACAGAGTAAGGAGTGGACCTGGCTGTAAGCAGGAATTTTACCATATGTTCCTGAGTGGCAGTGAGATTTACTTAGGTCTTGTCGCACATGGGATCACGATTAGCCGGAGCCTTTGTTGGCAGGAGTGTATGGCCGGCTCACCATGAGATTCTTTTCAGTAATTAGGAGATAAAGGACGCCATCCGCTCAGCCCAACTTCCCATGCACCCACCCCTCACCTCCCACCCCCTCCCGATGGACAGTGCCCCTATAAATGATTCCTGAAGTCCCGCAGAGGGATCAAGACCCCAATCATTTGATTAGGATTAGAGATGGCTGCCCCCCACATTGCTCATTATTACTGCCATGCTGAGAGGAAGCAGATTCACTTTCTTTGAGATCATAAAGGCAAGTTGGCAGATGGACTTGTAGATGGCTGGGCTTTTGTTCTCTGGCAGATGTGGAAAAGTAGGGATGCACCAATTATCAATATATTTCTTTAGTTTGTCAATTTTTGGTTGGTTTTTTTTTTTGGCCAGATTAACAAATAAATCTTCATTCCACAATATTTTTAGTCTTTCAGCTCTTTGTCACACTATTTTAAGACACTGAGCAACAAAATTGATGCAGCGTAATAGACATCAGTAAATGTCATCTTATTTGGAAGAATCTTCCTACTGTAAATGTTAATCTGCTATAATCTCAGATCCAATTTACTCCAGAAATTTAAGTAAATGCTTAGAAATTTAGCTGTTAGTTGATTTCCGGTCTATTCATTACATTGTAGTTAGCTTTTAGAAGAAGACAAAGCTTTGCCTCGAAGAGTTTTAATGGCTATTTCAGTCAAATATCCAAAATAATCAGGTTTAACAACTAAAGCGAGCTTGACGCCTCTTTCACGGATGCTTCCCATTTATCACTATTGTTGGCTGCGATCCAGATTTGTGCTGGAAGCCTTGATTGTGATTAAATTACTGCTGCTGTGTCTGTTTAAAAGATTTTCTTTGCTGAACTGTTTTGACAGGCAGCAATTTGGCTAAAAAAGATTAGCCCGGGAATGAGATGTTAAGAGTACCTGTGGGATGAGAGGGGCTCTCCTGTTATTGTGAGATCCTGTTTCTGGTGTACAGGAATGTTGGTGAATTTAAAGCCGCCCTCCCTCCCGCGTCTATTCCGGCAGAGCGCTGCAACATTTTGTTGCCCTTGATTTAGTGCCTGGGGTTACTATAGGGATTTTGCTTGTATGAGCATGTATTTTGTTTTCATTGAGTTTAGGTGTGGCTGCGTTACACTGTTTATTGTAAGTAACTGCAATTTGAAGGGGGTCTTCTTTGGAAACCTTCGCTGTGTTACTCAAATTTAGGATGTGTTGATGAAGGCGAAGAGGTAGGGTCACTCTGGGAGCTGTGATCTTGCCCTCGTCTCAGTCACTCTGCCTTGTTGGGAGATGACTGAGGATGATGAGCATTGACTTGTGCTGTGAGATTGCGTCCGGAGGGGGCTGGGGACTTCCCTGTGTTTGCACATCCAGGGCTATTGATTTGGGCTGCCTGTTCAATGGCTGTGACCCAGGGGACTTGGCTTGCAGTGTTCAGCTGTGTAGGGAGCGACACAGGGCCATGACAGTGCGTGGAATAGGAAGACAGGGGTTATGGGTATGTCTGAGGGCTAACAGCGTTCTAATATGGCACAGACACGCGTCTCTCATCGTTAGCCTTTGTTTAGTCTACAGGATCACTCTGGCAGGCTGCAGAACAACAACTATTTTCACATCTACTCCAGTCATCAACCTTTCGTCTGTAGTATGAAAATGACCTACTTCCCACAGGTGCAGTACTGCTTTCACACTATGCAAATGGATGCTAACCTGTTTAAAAAGAAACAAATGCCGAAGTTTACGTTTCCCCTCCAGCTGCTTTTGCTATCTTAAGACAATTCCCAACTAGTTTAAAAGTGATTATTTCCTCAGCTCAGCGGCTGCTATTTGAGTTTCCCCATTTGCCTTCAGCAGGAGTGCAGGCAAATCACATGATGCTTTTATTAAGAGCAAGCCTCTTCATCTAATAACAGCGCCACTATCAAATTGGAGAAGTGCTGTCAACATCCTGAGCAATCAATGCCATCCATCCCCCACTCCCCACGCAGCAGCCATTAACCCTTCTTGTTCCGGCATGCCTGGCCTCACTAAAATGGTGGCTCTTCCTCAGACGTCTTTCTGTAATGGCTGAGCAGAATTACCTCCAAGCTATTCATCGACATTCAAGTGTGAGTGTGCGCTGTGTAGTTTGTCCAGTGCAGGGTGATTCAAAGAATGTCATCTTGTTAAAGGTCCTCCGCTGTAATGTATGGCAACAATGTTGCACAAATGCACTCAGCAATTGTCAGCATTTCGCTGACAACTGCATTCATTTTTTTCTTTTTTTTAAATTGAGATAATTTAGCAAAAACTGCATAAATTAAATATTAGCGCTTGCATTTTACTGGAGCCTGTTTTTTTATTGATTCTATAGATATTCATCATCTCAGGGAAGCTTTGCCCCCCCCCCCCCCGACTCAAAAACAATTTCCATGCCGAGAACTAGTAGAGGCGCAGAGGTGCTATCCGTATGCAGATTTACTTTCATCCTCCTGTGGGATGACCGGCTCCTGCTAACTAATGGTCATCTACCGTGTTCTTATCCCTGATTTGGCGCTGTGCCAGTCAGTCACGTATGGCCATAATGTGATTAGGCCGCCCACCGCCTGTCCAGTAAACCTGCTAAGAGCATGAGAGAGACAGAGAGAAACGGGCTACTTAAACATATGAACGCTTCTGTTCGTCCTCCACCCAATGCACACACACGCATCCACATCAGCGTGTGCAAGCAGTGCAGATGCATGGACACACAGATGTGTAATATCTGAATATATCAGTTGTCCCAATCGAAATATTAGTTTGCATAAATATATTCTGGTGATCAGTCTGTCCAAAATGTAAAAACAGTCTAAAATCTATACTGCAGTAACAAAGGTACTTATAGTACACATGCCAAACATGCTTTCAGCAGCTCATTGAAGCAATTATGAATTATATCAGGCAAGCTGAGCCTTGTACATCTTTGTCATGAATATATGCAGGGTGTGGGTATTGCTTTCTTTAAGAAGTCCTCCCTGGGTGGAGTGCTGGATGTGACGGCGGGGTTGAAGTGACTTATAAGGAGTGGTCCCGACACAACAGTGTCCATTTGAACTTAAAAAACAAAAGTGTTAACATTCCTCAGCTGACCAAGGTCCCAGTTCAAGAGCCAACATGTCTGTTCAGGGTTAATGGCTTCCATCTTACAATTACTGTGCTTTTTTTTTTTGACCTAACTAGAGAAGCAGAAGGTAGTTGTATAGAGGCATCTGAACTTACTCGCATTCTCACAAGTGACAGCTGAATTTACACTCTAAGACTTAATTATAGGGAATCCAGCACAGTAGAGTCCAGCACTCATTTTTAGGATTCATTGGATAGTAAACTTTACTGTATACAAAAAGATAGTTTGACCCTATTTTCCATCTTTTAATGTACGTCATTGTTTATAAACTTGTTTGTTTAACTGGTTAGCAACTTAACATAAAAAAACATCAGCTGACTTTGTGCCACTGCCTGCTTTGCTGTTATGCATACTTTACTACATGTGCTGCAGACAGCACTGAGAGTTGATAGCATGTTCAAGAGCCATTTGAAACTGTCAATCACATTATTTAATAAGTAGCTTTCGTTCCCATGGTCCTTTTCCTTTCTTTCCCTTGCCTATATGCTTGTTGACTCTGACATGGCGTACCAGAGACAAGAGATTAATCCCTTAATCTCTTGTCTCTGTGGCCTACAACTGTTCATTTTCAAAGTACCGAGGAGCTCTGCTGGTTTGCATGGCTGTGAACTGTCTTACTTTCCACCTTGCCTGTTTACAACTTCCTGCCTCAGACAGAAGGGTGCTGCTGAGAGGCAAATGGCTGCTTAACATCTCGTATCTCTGGTGCAAACTAGCGAGGGCAGCGGCATTTAAGATTCTTCTTGACTTGTCGCATTCACCCCTAGCTAAGAGTTGTGTAAAGAGTGGAGTCGGACCTGCTCTAATGGACGCGTCGTGTGAGGAGACACACAGACACAGTTGTTGTTTTAAAGACCAAAAAGGCAACGTTAAAGACATCAACACCGATCCAGCCAAGCGGCGCAGAAACTTCATTTTAGCAGACGGGCGGTTGGTTGTTGTGGCTTTGGTTAAGACGGCTGGTTGAAGTAACTGATAACACCTGTTAGTGTTATCAGTTACTTCAACCAGTTGTTAGTTTGCAGTTAACAAGTTTGGTTTTATCTTGGCTACCATCTGCCCTTTATCACATCAACCACTCAGGTTTTCCTTTATTGCAGCTGAAGAGGAAAGACTGACAGTTGTGGTTTCGAGCAGGAAAGCACTCCAGAGTTTAGTTTGTGTGTACAGGAGTACTTAACATAAACAGCAACATTACAGTGTTTGATGGAAGTGTTATCGTTCACAGTGTGGGAACTTGTTTTAAATATTTGCTTTAGTAAAGCAAAGAAACATATTTAATAAAAACCAACACAGTTTTGAAATTTTTGGTTGGATTGTGTCTTTTTCAAAGTAGTAGCACTTTTAACAACATATAGACATTAAAGTAGTACTTTGAAATAGTGATACGCAGTAAACGCATCACATTGTTAAATTTGTCTTTATCTAAAACAGTGAAAAACTGTAATGGGCCCTTTATGCTCGCCTTTCTCGAACGGCGCCACGTGCCAAAAGTGACATCACATCCTGAGATGCGAGCTGTGCTTTGGTGTCGTTTTGGCCAGTTGTGCACCTCTCAACTTTTGTAACCTCTACAGTGTCGCGGCTGGTGCCGACGGCGGGTTGAAGACGCAAGTCTGCAATCATTTCAGTTTTTACTACCATTTTAATAAAATATCAATAAGAAGCTCAGAAATTACACAGAGGGAGATGCTGCCGCAGTTTGAACAGATGAAACTTCTTCTCCTTCACCAGCGCTGATGTGGTTTTGTCTGAGTGGCGCCACATGTCATTCAGGAGAGAGTGTAATGGGCCCATAAGGCATAGAGAAGGTGTATGTGTGGACAACCAGGGTGGAATATGAGGTGAAATATGATTATGATTTTTATTTTAAAGAAAGTAAGCTGGTGTTTGATGATACTGTCAATTAAATGAGGCATGTCAGAAAAATGTTTGAGAGCCACTCCGGAATTCTCAGGTGTGTGTTGACTAAACTTTGGAGCGGAGCACTTCGTTCACTGAACAAGGAATAGATAATTAGAGAAATAGACGATTTGGTACCTCTTTATATATTGCTTGAAAAATGAAGAAAAGCACATCAATTGTGGAAAACATTCTCTTTAATTAATCGGAGGTGACAATAAAAAATATGAATTACTTTATTCTTTTAAATGTGTGTGAAATCAGCGGTGATTTCAGTAGTTTTAAAATGGGTCTGAATGTACTCACAGGTGAGGATATAACAAAGCCCGTCATTGACTGGACACTGGTGTTCTGTCACCTTTGTTCCAGGCTCACATCAGGAACACCTTGACCCCTGCACTCCCGTGACACCGAGTGTCACTCAGGGAAGCGTGATATTTGTAATATCGGTGTAGGTGTGCATGCAGTTCGTGTATAAACATCGTGTCCCTGTAACAAATCCAAGGCCAGCTGCTGTCTGTGCCTTTGTTTTTACATCTGACGCTGATGAACTGGGAGCTAATTCCAGTGTCCCAAAGTAATTTACTTTGAGAGTGTTCGTTAGATGGTGAGAATTTTTAGACATGACGAATCAATAAACAAACTTAATGTTTAATCTGTGCCCTCTCTGTGTGGAAACCTGATGATCCTAATCTTGAAATATTCTCAAACACAGGAACTAAGAGCATAGCTTGTTATAGCTTGCTAACTAGCAGAATGACATGGGAGCAGCTCCTCATTTGTTATTGTCATTAAGATTAAACAGTGTTGACCTCTGGGCCACAGAATGGGGAACATTCAGTATGTATAAAAGGACCATATATGTCTGCAATGTGAATTATCTTCTCTTATAATCATTTATAATGGTTAAAGTTTAACAGACCTGGTCAATTGTGTGCAAAGGTCTATAGGCCCTTCAGATGTACCATACCTATATTTACCTAAACATTATGAAGCCGTGGTAATCTTGGTTACATATAAGAGATGATATGCTATGAAAATATAAGGAGTTGATAGCAAAATGTATTTTGTTGTGGTCAGATTTTTAGCACATGATATAAGCTGGGAGGTCCAGTAGGATAATGTCAGTCTATGGTATGTCTATTATAGAGCCCTGAACTTTAGAACTATTAGTTTTTATACAGGGAAATAAAACATTTTCAAATAAACCCTGTTACATTACATGTTGTCATTGTGCTAGCATTATAAATAACACCATTTTGGATCATTTGTGCCTGTAGTGTGCTGGGGACCATGTTTGCCCTTCTAAATAGCAGATGTCTCATCTCGTCTTCACGCATTTGCCTTGAAACCCACCATTTGCAGTAGGTTTTCAGCTTGATGGCTGGTGGTATTTGTATAGGGAGCATGAATGTTGACAACCGTTACACATACAGAGAGTGAGAGGGTGAAAATGACTTGCTCTCAGGGGCCTTGACAACCTTTGCCCTCCTGGCTCTTGTTTCAGGCCCTGTAATTGCCACTGACCAATAGGCTCCTGGTTGAAACTAGACTCCAGGCTGCAGCTATTAACGTCCCCCTCCAAACGGATCTTGTTTTGATTCCTGATGCTTTTATAGGTTTTGTCTTTAGGAGACATTCCTGGTCGGCACATACCGTGCACCCTTTTCTGCCCTTATTTTCCTTCCTTCCCGTCTTGTGGGGCCATTGGCCCCCCTTCCTGCACTCACAAACATACACATAGCCTTGATCAGCTTTTGTGTGCGTGCGTGCGTGCGTGTGTGTGTGTGTGTGTGTGTGTGTGTGTGTGTGTGTGTGTGTGTGTGTGTGTGTGTATGTGAGGGCGCCGAGGCTACTGACCAGCCCACCCTTCTCTGGCCCCTCCTGACTGCCATCTACACTCCATGAACTTGGCCACCCGTCACAGCTGCGTTAAGATTGAAGGATGGGGGGCCCTTGTATCCAGCTGGGTCGGAAGACATCGGTGGGGGCAGGGCAGGCCCAGATGCAGATGGTTTAGGTCAAATGGAGATGTTTGAGGATGAAGGGGGAGGGGGATTTAAGAGCTCAGAGGCACCATAACTCCAGAGGTTACTGTTTCAACCCCTGGACTATGCACTCTTAGTGTTTGAGTGTATATTAGTTTTGATAAGTTTCTATTGCAGAATGTTGTTTGTCTTATCTAGCTTAGTGAATGCTCCACCTTTTAAAGCCTGTTATGCACTTTCTGACCCAAAGTCAGGCTCAGCTTGATGGAATTTTAATTTTTTGATGAAACACCAGAGGAACACTTTAAAAAAAAAAAAGATGATAAGTCCATTTTAAAAAATTATAAATCTGTATGTGCATTAGGGTTGCAGCGTATGTTGTAGCACGAATAAACAAATGCTGGAAGATTCTCAGTTTAATGGGAAGCATTGACTTTAAGGGGGCAGTCCTCACTATCAAATAAAGTTTGGAAATCATTTTAAAGACTCATCTGTAATAGTGTGAGACCAACAGAGAGAGGGTCGTCTCTTCAGCCCTTTTAACACCCACAGACTGGAGCCTTAAACTTTTGTAGACATTAGCCAGTGGAGTTGCATTTAACAGTGCACGTGTTTGGCGTAGTCAGATCAGAAATTAAACAATTCTGCTCACCTGAAATTAGTGCAACTAATTGTCCTGTAAACTCAGTCGCCGTTCCTCCTGAACGTACTAAACAGGCAGCTCCCTCACTTAAACCAAATGGAGTATTTCCAGTAGTATTTCTAGTAGTTTGAAGACATATTTGCAGCTGTTAGAATGTCTGAAGCAGTTGTGTGCAACTTTGAACAATGTCTTATTTGGATTCTCGTGACAATATCCAGAGCTGATGTGTGAAAACGGCTTATCTGTTTGTTACTCTTTGTTTACTGGCCTCATCTGTATTTGCTCTCATCTGTTGCAGAATGGCAGCGCAGGGTGGGCAGATGAGGCTGACAGCAGCAGAGGAAGAGGAGAGGCCTCCAGAGACTTTGCTAAGGTGAGCAATTAAAGAAATGCAACTACTGGAAATCCCATGAGTTTTGTCACAAAGGAATCAAAAGGAACCCTTTACGACAGTCACCTGGTAACATATATTCTCATTACAGTAGAACACGTGGCAAATGCACATAGGTCAGCCTTTTGAAGTATTCTGTAATTGCAGAACTATAAATATACAGGATCTCTGTGGTCCTGAAACTCCAAACCAGCTTCAAAGAAGAACTAGCAATGATGAAGACTGAAGGATGCATTGCTGCACACCACAAAGATAATAGCTATTCACATGTATGTTGTGTGGCTGAGCGAAATGAAAGAACTTGGCAGTATTTGTTCTAAAAAAGAACTTCCCGGGAAAAAAAAGAGCAAATGTCATTTCACACAGCTTTTCACTAAAACATCACAAAGAGAGAATATGAGTCATAAAGATGGTGCAATTAAAAAGTTTTGCACTGCCTTTGTCAGCCCATAGACTGAAAATTGCAACAGTGAAAAATAAAGACATTCAGGTTGAAACAGTGGACAATGTAGAATAGCTGAGCAGCCACGCAGCTCTACTTCCAGCAGCTCGAGCAAACAGTTCTCTAATAACTTTCCATTTTTCCTTACAGCTGTATGAGCTGGACAATGACCCCAAAAGGAAAGAGTTTTTGGATGACCTCTTTGCCTTCATGCAGAAAAGAGGTAAGCATAATCTCCAGAAATCTATATTGTGTTATGGAGCCAGTGGTTCTTTACTTTAATATTCTTTTACTAATATCATATCCAGCCGATGGGGCATGTACTTGGTGGAGCATTTAAGTGGAGGTACATTTGGGACTTTGATAGGATTTGAGTCCATAAATGAGAATGTTTTCCAAAACATGGTTCCTTTAGGAGTTTTCTAGATGTTTTGGTTTCCTGAATATGTTTTTTCTTTTTGGTTTATGTCTATAGTTTCATTTGTTTATGAGATGGAAATTATTACAGTGTTGCATTCCTACTCCCAACACATGTAGGGTGTTTTAAACACGATGGAAAAAAACTGTACTTTGACTTTCAGTGTGACTCTATGGAAACTGCCACAGGTGTGACACTAGAGCTAATTTCTCACCCTCTGCCTGTGTGGTCAAAGCAGATTTCTCTTGACTTCCATTTTCTCTACCTCAGTGTGAGGAAGTGATACTTTTTAGAGAGCATCAGGAATTTCAGTGTAGATTGATTTGTGTCTGATCTGCAGCATAAATGGATTATTTGTTCATGCAGTTTCTCGAAGCAATGCAAACTCAGCAAGGATGAAAACACATAGATTATAATGTTTTTCTTTTGCAGCTTTGGTCTTTCTAATTGTATCTGCTTGTCTGATGATTGTTGTGCTTTGCCACTGATCAAATCAAAAACATGTTGTATTCACCGTGTGCTGACTGAGAAATAGTTGTATACTCCCCTCTAAAACATAAAGACCTTAAGGTATCAGCAGGTAAGCTCTGCCTCAGCTGATTCTGTGTTTCTGTAGTATCAGAGTCAAGTGCATCTGGCAGTGGCCTAACTTAGGTAGCCAACAGCCTTGGAGGATCAGTTGACCTTGTGCTGCTTTGACACTGCTTACAAGACCTGTTTGACCAGGGCAGCTAATGCACTTAGGCTTTTATCAGACAAACCTATTGCAAAGCAAATTAAACTGCTTGAGCAATACCTCCCAAGGTGAATCACAATGTTATTACAGTGGTGCATACTTCACATTATGTTGTGGCAGGCTGTGATGGGTGATGATACTCTGTGAGTGTGTGTGTGTGGTTCACGTCAGTGTGTTTTGTTACAGCCTTTAATGGTTGATATCATACACAAGTGAAACTGTGTGTGATGCCTAGATTGTTTTGGCAGACTGTGACAGATGATCGTTGCGTGCACTTTTTTTGTAAATGGGCCCGTGTACATTGACGTGTACGTAGCTGCATACGTGTATTTCCCCGCTCAGGTGCACGAGAGCAGGAGCTTCTGAGTGTCTGCTCTGGTCTTACCACCCGGAGGTCTTGTTTGGAGGGTGATGAATTAAGCCGAGTCAGAGAGGGAGGGACGGGATCTGTCAGGGCCCTGTTAGCATCTCTGTCCAGTGGCAGACGATGGGAGTGGCTGGCTGACCCTTTACTCACGCTGGTCAGATGGAGAAATCCATCAAGCTGACTAAAACGCCACCTGACAGCAGATAGCTGGCTGATTACAGTGTCACATTATTTTCACGCAGTTTGAGATCAGTGAACGCAAACATTGAGTGAATAATGACACTGATTTAGGAAAACAAACAAATTAACATGTAATTTGTAAGCTGAAGTAAAGCAAATTAGGACAAAGAACAGACCTGGTGACACTTTGCTGATTAACTTATTTAGCTGAATGACATTTCCAAAGTGAATTATTGTGAGTGTAATCGGAATCAGATGAATCACATGAATAAAACCGATGTTGAGTCCAAGAGTCAGTGCTAGTTGTAGCAGCTATCACTGTGCTCATCTATAAAAGAAATATACTGCAGAGAGAAAATATAGTGAGATTATCTAATGGTACTAGCAGTCAATGACTCTCTTACAGTTACAAGTAGAAAGGTGAATTTGAATAATCATGGCTGCACAGTGCTTTAAATATAGATGCAGGATATGACATTAGAGACTTGATGAAACCATTGTACAGGAGGTTAGCGTATAATTTCAGCTACACTAGAGTGCCGTCTTCACCCCTCCCTTAAGCCAGGAGCCACTTGGCTGACCTATGCTGTCCCTCAAACCAGAGTCTTAATCATAGGGCATTGCTTGGCTGGATTTCATCTGCTCTCAGAGCCAAGAGTAAATGAGATGAAGAGCAAGCCTCGCTAAGCTCTCGTTCACAGTACCCTCTAATTTCTGTGCATTGGCTCCTCCCTCCATTTCATTTCATAGAAATGCTGTCAAGGTTATTGCAGTCCATTTTTTTGTAATTAAAGAGCACTTAGGAAGCCTTTTTTTAAATTTGATGTTATTATTTGAGACTTTCTGAGAAGGGCGTATGAAAGGTGGGAAAATGCCTCTTAAATTGAATGACATTCCAAGTGGACGCTGAAAAATGAGGCCGATTGTAAGGTTAAGTGAAATCCAGTGGAAACTCTGGAGAGAGTGAGACAAATGGTGAAGTGCTTTTCCCACCTTGGCGTGGGGCCTCTGAGCCCTGAGAGGAAAGCAGTGGCGGAAGGAAAACTTACGAGGGATTCGCATTTCCTGCCTCCGCCGCTTAAAAAACAGGCGCATGTGTTTGTGGGTGCGTGTGTGTTAATGCTTGAGGAATTTTACCAGCTGTCCTAAAAAGAGTCTCTGTGTGTAAGGGAACCCATTGATGGGCTCTGAATCACAGAAATGGCAGAAGACACGCATACAAACACTCCCACCCACCACCCCTTGGCTTCCTTAGTTCTTCTTTCTGTGTCACACATGATCGCTGTACAGTCAGAGGAATAGTGGTTACATCCATTTCTGAACCCCTTCTGCTTTCACCCCTGACCTCGGCGCTATTTGTTGCTTGTAAGGAGCTCAGCCTCATTCAGCTGGAGAGCCTCATGTATATATTAGTCATTTGCTCCAGGTAGAAACATTAGCTAATGGCCTGACATGTACATGTAAATGCACTGCGGCTGCTCACATAGAGAGAGCGTGGGCGGAGGATACCGGCCAAGATGAGCACTGTTCATTACATCCATTACAGGTTTTCCGTCTCACCCCCGCTTGCTGCAAAGAAAAGCTCGACGGTGGCTTGATGCTTTTAACCACCTCAAAGGTTTCGATTAAGCATATGGGTGATTGTTTGTTTTTGGTTTGACACTCCACCGCTTTGTTATTGGGGATGTGGGTTTGGACCAGGAGGTGGGCTTGTCGTGGTGGGGGGGTGCAGGCAGTAAATGAGGTAACAGTTGCTTGATGAAGAAGGAAAAAAACTAAAAGAGTGATGCAGCCAACTGCCTGTCAGTGCTGTCCACTTGAGATGATTAATGGCCACGGACGTGATGGACAGAGCCAGAGAGAGAGAGAGGCTCCTGTTCAGTGAAATCACAGTCAAGCCCCCCCCCCCCCCATTCCCCCCACCAAGTGTTTTACTCCTTCTCCTCTCACCAGAAAACCACACACATCGTGGTCAGGGATCAAGATCCAGCTCAGTGTGACACTCTTAATTGGAAGTGTAGCTTCAGCTTAAGAGGGACCACATGCTGTGCTATCACTGCTTTAGAGTTATTTTAGGGGAAAATCCCAGATTTAGCTCTGTTAATAGTAATAAAGTGGTAAGCAGGACTTGCCCGTGTCATTAAGTTGCAGTGGTCATGTTGGGCTTGAAGAAAGATTTATAGAATTAGAGGATGCATTGGTAACAGTTAAAATTAAAGGTTCTCCTTTAACTGTAGCGTCACCGTGAAATGTACTGCGAGAGGCAGCGTTTGTTCCTCTGAAGCTCCCAGAATTACGTCGCAGGAGCGGAAAAATAGCGCTAAAGGGATTTTGCTTGCTGCACGATCAACACAGAGCCGGTCAGTAATTTAGTGTCAAAGAAATATTTGCATATTTCTTTACGCTCATAAAAATGCTTTGAATAAAAAACAAATGTTGAACATGCCTTTGTATCACATTTTTGCAAAGCACAGCATTTTTTTTTTTTTAGGTGGATTTTATTTGAAGTGTTTGTGCTGTGGGAACAGTGGCCTCCCAGCAGGACATTAGAGGAAGTTCCCCAACTGTAACCCAGAGACCGAGAGCTCTGTCCACACCAATTACACCATGAATGGGCTCTGGGGGATCCACGTATGCATTATATTACTCCCCTGGTCAGCCTCACACTGGCCCTCGTAACAGGCAGCCACTCTGTACAAACACCACGCCACAATAGGAACATTCTCTGGCTCTGTGATATGGACTCGTTTTCCTTTAGTTAACACCCCACAACTTCTGGAAAGGGGCAGCACCTGGTTGGTTTAACAACAGAAACACAAGGGTTTGTGAGTATATTTGGTCATGGGGTGGCGGGGGTGGTCCTGCTAATTTGGTGGCAAGGTATTAGACTGTTTTCATCTGCAATTCTGTGATATTATTTCTATAATTTGAGTCATGACAGATCTTCTCAAGAAGAAGCACATTTTCCACAGAAAGCAGCAATAAAATGTAAAGAGGAAATGACATTTTGTCCTCTCTTTTCTTTCCTTTCATTGCCCGTCCTCTTCCTTTGCACCCATCAAATTCTCCTCCCCCCTCTGTTTATTGTGCTACAGTTACAACCACTGAAACTTGATAACACCACGGGGGATAGGGGTGGAGGGCCACGCTGAGGCCTGCTTGCTCAGTGAGACCGGGGGAAGTAGTGGCTGGATTAAGGGGCCTCCCGTCCTACGCAGAATGATTAATGATCTCTACATAAGTGGAGGCAAGTCTTTTAGATATGGCAAGCCTGATGGACATCAGAAAGGGGAGTGACCGACACATGTCTGTATCCGTGAAAAGGAGAAAAGAAAGGACGAGGGATGAAGATGGCCAACATGGAAGTCGGAGACAAGGGCAGACAGGGTGCCAGGGTTACTGAGGAGAGGTTAAAGGAGACATCAGGCAGCTTGTGTGGAAACAAGGCAATGCTCTTTGAGTTCCCTTTCAAAGCACTCTGTCAGTGGGCTGAAACTGACTGGGGTTGCCAGACTAAAAGATAATGAGGGAAATGTACAAGATTAGAACTGGTAGTAAAGGGGCCCTCCTCTCAGGATAGGGTGGAAACCCAAATGATACATAGATTCCAGCCACCACTTTCTAATCATTGCTCTAACAGACTCCAAAAGAGGAGATGAAACTCTTCTTTTTGGGCACATCCTCCCCTGCATTTCTCATCAAAGATCTTGTGGTAACTGTACTGATACATTTGAGGGCTGAGATTATCTTTTGGTAAACTCCACCCATCCCCTGGCAAATTACAGCCCAGCCTTTTTGAGTGGTTATCCATTTCCTTCAAAATAAAAGGAAATAGTAGTTTTCCTGATGTTTTGTGTGTGGGGTGGTTTATTGGGGAAGCTTAGATTAAAATCTTGAGACTTTTTTTATTTTTTGTTTTTCTTTCTTTCCAACCAAGGCTACTCTTTGTGTCTTTTCCTCTTTGTGTTTCTTCATCCCAGCCCCCAATTGCTTCCACCCCCTGTTATTTCCTCTGTTCTTTAGCCAGACTGTTCCACGGCCCTGGATTGCCACCGTGCTGTCCGTCTTTAATTACGACCATACTGTACTGGGATTTGAGTCGTTAGGCTGCAGAGCTGGGAGATTCTTAATCGCCATGCTCATATGAGCAGGCAAGCGGACAAGTGCAGGCCCTCGAGCAGATTCATGGTTCCCGGTGAGGTCATCGGTCAGGGTAAAAATAATACTGGCTGGCTGCTCAGTCATTCACCCATCTTGTTTTGCACTCAGTGAAAAAATACTTTTAAAAAAGTGAATACTCTTATGGGAAATGGGAGAGGAGCGTGGTAGAGGACGGGATTGAATGGCAAAAAAAACATGAATCAAAAGAATTATGATGGTGCTACTTGGATGAAACAAAAACAATATGAAGAAAGAAAAAATTCAGAAAACTATGGATGAAACTGAAGCAGCAAGCAGTCTGTTCCTGCTAACAACAATGTTTGCAATACAGGAACTTCTTAAAAGGCAGTGTGTATATTCCTGCTCCACAGGAGTGGACCAGATTGTGTATTGTAAATTATATTCAATAAAAAAACTAAAAGACTTTTAAATATTTATAATTAATTTGTGCAAGTTAATCCAGCATTGGCCTTGGTGTGTGTGCGTCCGTGCATGTTTTAATTTTGTATCGGAAACCGTTTTACATCACTGTGCTGTTTCATGTGAAATATATTTAATCTTTGGGCGATCAAAATGGGTTTTTGTGGTTTCCTCGTAAACCTTTCTGCACATGTAATTCTCCCGTGATCAACAAATTTCCCAAACCTCTGCTATCTGTATATCTGCATGTCTTGCTTCTCCATCTGTGTCCTGTGTGTGCTCTTAAAGCAATGCTTCCTGGCCTCCACACCCCTGTGATGGATGGTATGAAATGCATTACAGCCCCCAGAGGAGCCCTACACCAGTACAATAGCCCTGAGCTCACTTCCACTGCAGCTTTGCAGCCTTGCTCCATAAGCCACACAGTAACAGAGGTCTGAGTGCCTAATGGAAAACAAGACGTTTGATTTGAGGAAAGAAATGGACGTGAAATACACAAGTGCTGTTGTCTCTTTGCCAGTGGTGCTTTAGTTGATGTGGTTTATTGTTTGGGATACATGATTACATAAAGCCAGTGGTTACTTAACAAATGGTGAAGTATGAGTGTGAGATGAGTTATCATCATCTGCAGTTAGGCTTAAAATAAAGTGTGTCGTCATCGGTTTTCTGCTGGTTTATTTTCTTTTGTATCGTTGTTTCCTAAAGAAGAATGAAATTATAGATGTTTAAGCCCTAAAAACCATTTAAATACATACAATAAATAGCCTTTGTCATGAATTCACTCAAAGGGTTTTATTATACTTGCTTGTAACTTCGAAATTAAAGCCTTTTTCTCTTGTTGATTTCATTTGAAGTCACTCTGCATTAGCACCAGCTAAGTCCCCGAAAGGTAAACATACGACCCACTCTCATGGATCCCAGAAGTCAAAAGTAATTAGCATTGACAAGAGGTAAAATTTGCAAGATGAGTGCACAACCCCCAACAATCTCCTCATGTGTGCGAACATATATTCCCCTTTCTCCTCAGCTTATAGCATTTGATGTCTCCGGTATTGATCAGTGGTGCTCGGCCTCAAATGGGGCTCATCAGCTGATGGCTTTATCTGTCAATCCGGGTGGTCATTGATTGAAGCAGTTAGCTGTGTTATAAGGCTTGCTTTAAGGGACAGACAGCCCCCTCAGTGCATCAGTAAAGACATCACCATCTCCTGTGTACTCTTTAATCCAGCAAAACTAGTTTGACTAGTGAACGGTCACCGGTGTTGGCCGGGCATATCCTGCAGAGCCTCCGGGATATGTCTGTCTATTCCATTGCGGAATAGACAGACCCAGGCATCTGTAGCCAACAGAGTTATAATATGTGAAATATGTATATCTGCTTAGTACTTTTGTTACTTCAACTGAAATTATTATTATTATTATTACCTTTTATTTTACCAGGAAGTCTCCTTGAGATTGCGATCTCTTCTACAAGAGAGATCTGGATAACTGGAAGGAAACACTTTTGTGTGCAGAAGTCTTGTTTGCCCTGTTTGTCTACCTCACCCTGTAAGTTTTGCTTCCTCGCCTGACTTTCCTAATTCTTTGTCTTGGAAAGGCTTTTTTATTTTTTCTAAGCAGGAAGCCTCGAAACCAAAATTGTCTCTCTGCCACTGCCTTCAGTGCTTGAGACTCGTAGGCCTCAGCTTAAGCCATGAAGTGACGTGCATAAATGCATGCAACGCAGTCTTTTTTTTTTTTTTAATGAAGCCTATAGGGGGGCTGTTGTACTTGGTCAAATAATGGTTGTGTGAGTATTTGCACCCTGGTTCAAATAGACACAATTTCGCCTCTTTATTTGTCTTAAGGCTTCCTTCCTCCAGCTGTTGTTTTTAAGCTTCATCTGTGTTTATTTGTTCTAAATATTACTCCTTCCTCTCGCTGTCGCACTCTTCCTGATCTGGCTTTAGTTGAATTTCAAGGGTGGAAAAAATTTGAGCCTCACCTCAGCAGCTCATCGGTGAATGCTGGGTGGGGGTGCGTCGGTTAATGCTGAAACGCCCCCACCCCTTTCTCCCTCCCCCCATTACGCGTAGAACGTGCCATCCTCATGTTGCTGTCACATATACATTCTTGACTCTTTGTACTGGAAGATCAGAGACATGTACTTACGGCCCACGTTGCTTTGCTCTCACTTGATTTTCAAGTTAGGTGTAGATTTGGAGCAGAGGTTATATTTGATATTTGGTCAATTTGAAAAGGCTGGAATTGCAATATGATATGCTACATTTTCTTGTTGAGGATCTGTTGCAACAATTTGTGCAAACATGTTCACAGCAAAGAAAAAATTCTAGCAGTAACGCATACTGATGAAAATGTTACAAAATTGCTTTTAAGAACTAAGACAGCTTTCACTGGCTTTTTTTCTAAGTGACAGTAAGTCCTAATTTAGGCCTTTATCTTTAGTGTTCTACTACATATGTTAACAAACATTTTTTCCCTCCTCCTCCCAACACCCATGCACGCCAAAGCTGTCATCTGCTCTTGGCCCCTGCGCCCGAAGCTTGCTTAATGCATCTCATGCATGAGCTGTGCAACAGGTTTTAGTAGTTGCTGTAGCTTAGCTGGAAGCATAAATCCTGGAGTGATAAAGGCAAGTTATTAGAAAATATTCAAGCACTTGAGCAAAGTGAAGCATTGTCAAAAGAACCCCATACAGGTCACTGTACAGCAGCCTCCCTGATCACATAGATGCTTTCAAACACATTTCCGTGACAATGTTTGCTTAGTTTCAATAAAAAGCTGCTGGGTGGAGTAACTTAACCAGATCTCTGATAAGTAAAAACACCCTGAAGGACTAATAGGTGGATCCATAAACATCTGCTGACCGTAGGCCGGTCAGTAATTTTCCTTTTTGTTAAGCAACGCAAGCATCTGAATTTCTCTCACATAGGCCTAAATTTTTTTATTTTTATTTATTAAAGGAGGGTTTTTCTTTACTCGGCTTACTTTGGATGAAGGTAGCAACGATAATCTGCATGGCCATGTGTGTGTGTGTGTGTGTGCGCGCGCATGCGTGCGTGTGTGTGTGTATGTGTGTGTGCTTCTGAAGTCCATAACACATTAAAATACCGGTGACTCTGAATAACCATACAGCACAAGACACCTCAACCACCACTTCTGTCCATCCATCCGCCCGTCCATTCATCCATCTCTCTGATGGCTCCGGTGTTGATTGGGGTCTGGTCAGTTGATCTGCCTGGTCTCTGGGAATCGAGGGGACTTAGGTTACAAATGGAGAGGCCATCTCATTTTTCGCGCCATCCAACCTTTTCAATCCCCTTCCCCCTCTATTTCAACAGGTGACCCATCTTCATGACCCACAGAGAAGGAGTCATGTTTCGTTTTTCTTTTTGTCTTTCTTTCTGTCCATCTATCCATCTCACCTCCGAGGACACTTTACTGCCAGAGCTGTCAAAAGATTAAGGAGGTCAAACCATAAATGGTCTTTAAAACACCATATAAACTCTCGTCCACTTTATCAGTGCAGAGGTTTCTTGACAAATTGCACTTGAAAAATTGTGCAATTCACTTTCTAATAGTGTCACTGTGTGTATTCTTGACAGGCTCCTCGGTGTATGAACAGCACTCTTCATAAATTTGTAGCTTCTGACTTTTGTTTGGAGACTTGCCAGCTTTGTGATGTTTTACACCAGCCCAGAGCAGTTGACAGTGCACAGAAGACAGCTCCTTTAACATACTGGCTGCCTGCTCACTGTAATAATTCTTACTAAGAAGCTCCTCTCCCTGTTTTCTAAGCAAATATGCCTTCAAGTGAATTATCCATCACTGTACGTTTGCCTTTCTTCCCTTAAGTTCTTTTTATTGAGGTAGAAGGAAAACTTGGTGGAAAGAAGCAAGATGAATCTGTTGGTTTTTGACCTAATAAAAAAAGCGTTAACCTTTTATTTTACGTGTCATCAACATTAAATTTGCTCATATGAAAAAAGCTTTTGATATTTGTGAGCTATATATTTCTCTTATTTCTCTTATATTGTTACTGCAGAGATGAATGTACTTGCAAACATTGCCTCGTGTACTCCTGTGCTCCCGGTGCTGGTATAGTGACATCACGCCGTGGTCGGGCTTGATAATGTTGTTGTGCATTGTCTCTGCAGATGGATGAATGTGGCTTTACTAGTTCCAGTGTTGTTCATTCTTCGTGGCGTCCTTTATTTTGACTTTAAGCTCACGGGGCACGAGAAAGCCTTTGTTTTTCTTGCTTTTTGTGTTACTTATCACATCAGTGGTTAAATACAGCTGACAAAAGATAAGTCATTTGTTGCCCTTTCCTGCCTTGCCTCTTTTCCTTTGTCTGCCTTTCGCCCTCTGTTGGTTCACATAATTGCACTTTATTGA
The DNA here is from genome assembly GCA_034780415.1 of Cichlasoma orientale. Classification (NCBI taxonomy): domain Eukaryota; kingdom Metazoa; phylum Chordata; class Actinopteri; order Cichliformes; family Cichlidae; genus Cichlasoma; species Cichlasoma orientale. The sequence continues at coordinate 173,189 of JAVDPK010002359.1, forward strand.
CATAAAAGCAATGAAACCTCTGCAGCCAGAGATATAGGAGTATATTGACTGACTTATATTAAATAGACTTTATTAGATGACGTCTCTGTCTGTGTCTCTGCCAGCTGCAGCTTTAGCTTCATGCTTAGAATAGCAATGTATCTATAGTGTAACGTTACATTTAACTTCCCTTATGTGGAGGGCACTGCATATCTTAACACTTGATATGAATTGGTCCGTCATGCAAGTGGTGGCTCTGTCTGGACTAAAGATAGCAAATTCCATGCACTCGAGGCTTTTTTACCTTTTATGTCCCTGGCCGTGCATTAAAAATAAAACAAACATGCCCCAGTGAACACCAGAGTCCTGACAATATGCTGGCCTGAAGTATGAACATAAACTAAACAGCCAGAGGCTGCCTACATAAAGTAAACTCCCAGCATGTGGAGCCCAGACACTCGTCTCTCCTGTCAGTGTCTCCCTGCCTCACGTTAATGAAGAGTTTGGGCTGGTCTGTGTTGGTATGTCTAAAAATCTGATTATACTCTCGTCTATTTAAATGCAAGGTTGACCCACAAAATTCCTTCTGTATCTAATATACGTGCACAGAAAATGTCTGAAGCAGCACATCGCCCTAAGGAAGTAGGGATTCATAAATACTGCACTGTAGCACTTTGTGGAGTTTGAAACCTCAGCAGTAACACAGGTGCAGTTTAAAGGAAGGAATCTGATTGACTTTTAATATTCTGGGATTACCTAGCAGTGTATTCAAATTGAAATGAGGAAATTGAAGTAAATAGAAAGACATAACTTGGGTTTGGTCTCAGCTGCTGTGTAGATGTGGTGTTTGGAATAGAGAGGAGGGATGTGTCGGTCTGTGGATGTGGTGTTGGCACTCTAAAAGGATTCAGACACTGCCAGGAGGCCAGGGGCTGTTTGTGTTGGCCGACACCTTTCTTACCGCAGTAATCCAGTCTTTCTCCAGCTGGCTAGCTACCACACCTCCCCCTTTCCTGTGCTCCTTTCTTCCATCCTTCCTTTCTTCCCTCCTAAAGGGACCGAACACTGTCTCACTCTTCACAGTTTTTGTCATCTTTTAATTTGTTCTTCTAGTTTTCTGTTTTTCACTCACTTTCAAGACTATAACCTTATACCAAAAAAATAAAAATAAAAATAAATATCGAATGATCCATGTGATCGATCTCCAAATTGATCAGGACCGATAAAGCAGCCAAAAACCATGAGATGATGTGCTGCTTTTTTCCTGTCTGTCTTCACTGCAGAGGGCAGTGAAACCTCACACCAGTCAATGTTCATTCAGTAAAAAATTTATTTCCTGTGTGTCGTCCACTGTAAGGCTGTCACTCTGCCGCTTAATTATTTAAAGAAATGCCCATCAAGTGAAGTCAGCAATATTTAATTTACCACTGCTGGCGTCGGGGGCACCCTATTGATTTATTATACAGGCCCTTTAATGCGAACAGCTGTTTCCTGCTAAAAATAGGTCAGAGGTCAGATAAAATGAACTTGTTCCATTTTACTTGTTTTTTTGGTCTCACATTGGAGATAGAAAGCCTTGTTTGTTTGTTTGTTTGTTTGTTTGTTTGTCTGGTTTATCTTTGGCACAGTTTCCTTATGAAGTGATCATAGACTTCTGAAATGATTGTTAGACTGTTTCCTTTACATATAATACTGTGTAATTGTGAGTGGGCATCATTGTGGTTTCTTCTCATTGTGTGTCACATGAGAAGGTTAAATTTTATAATGGTAAAAGGCATTTCAGGCATTCAGGAAAAGAATAATACTTTATTTTTACTCTTCAAAGTATTATTCCTTGAATTACACTGTCCTTGTGTTATTTCTCCTCTGTGTGCCTCATTATCTTCACCCCTTACCAGCCGTTTGAAGGTTAGCCATGTTTCTCTTGTGTTCTCAGTGGAAGTTGGAGGAAGGAGTTGGGTAGTGTGGTTTGGGGGCCCTCAGCCCTGGCACTTCCCACCAGAGCGACCTCTGACCTCTGATGCCATTAATCACTAGGCTTCTGATGGCCGTGTCCCTGGGGTAAAATCAGTCCGGGGCAAAGGATGATGGGAGGTGAGGCCTGCAGCCAATTACAGATTGGCTCAGAGTGGCCGAGTGGACAAATCAGGTCTTTAGAGAGAGATGAAACACCCAATGGTTGTCTGCTCGAGGACGACATGCTCTTGTGTTGTTGGCGATCATAAAGGCTCTAGTTTTCTCTAGTGGAAATTAAGCAATGACGTTGAAATGGGAACAGGTACTCCAGAGGAGCAGAGTGCATGTGAGGCAGAGCGCTACTGTGATCAAAAGAGATGTTTGGGCCTGGTCTCATTAAGCCTGTTAGAGCTAAATGTCTCCAGGGTTGGAAAGGGAGCAGATGTTGGACACCAAAGGCTGGCGACACGCTGGTTTTTGCAAATGAGGGAACTCTCTCTGGCTAACTGCCCCAGCCTTTGCTAATGTGATTTTTGGTCAATTACAGTATTATTAAAGGTGCTTTCCCACTGCTTTCACACGTGGTCGGCCCATGTTGAAATGTGAAACGTGACCGATGTCACATGTGGACTAATTAATGCTTTTTTTTTGGGTTTTAAAACCACCTCTGGTCCACTGAAACTATATAAATAGCTATTTGGTTTATTTTTGGTTTCTTCTGTCTGAAGTAGTTTGCTGCAAATGCATAGATTCTTGTTTTGATTTGATTTAATGGCAGATGGTGACAAAAGCGTTGGTGTGAATAAAACCAACTGCTGGCCTGTCACTATGGGGCCAGTGTTGTTGTCTCATTTGTTGTGCCGTCATTGTTCACAGCCGGGCCGGTATGAAAACATGGCTTCCTGCTGACCTGCAGTTTAATTCACACATCAATAACCCCTAGCTGATCTCTGACCCCTTTAGTTGTATTAATTGTTTAATGCAGGATTGATGTCCAACATGGCATCAAAGAATGATGCAGAGCACTGCTGGTCCTTTTGATGCATTGTTTGTTCTGGAAATGTTGGTGCTGCCCAGAGATTTACTGAAAGTTCTGATTTCTTCACTTTGTCTTAACTTCTTTTCTTGTTAAAAGAAATCTGTGCAACAAAATCTGTACTCTATTGACTATTGTGCTATTACTTTAATTCATAAATTTATACAGACATTTCAATTCGCCAATGCTGGGTTTTACTATTTTTGTCATTTATTCCCTCTTTATGTCCAAACACAATTTCTCACTAAAAAGTCTTTCATCCTTTCATCATCCAGATGAGATATTTCTGTATCACTTCCTGTGTTTGTCCAGCATTCAGAAAAATGATGTTTGGGATTATTTTGAAATTGTGTGATCCTACAGTTTGTCCAGCAAAGCTGCAAAACTGTGTGCAGCACATGCAACAGAACATATCACAACTGAGCAAACTTTTCATTTTAATACACTAACGCTGTGTTTATATATTTGAAGAAGAGTAACTGATATATAAATATTTGGAACTTTTTTACTCCCTAAAACTTGGCATTAAGCTGAAAAATCGAGTATCCGTCAAGCTCTACTTTGAATGAGCTCAAATGAAATATTAAAAACTTATGAATGAAACTGGATCTGTAATAGAGAAATTTCTGGCACCTTCATCCAGGTTTTAGGCTCAAAGGAAAAAAAAGCTCTGTGCCAAAATAATATAAATGAGAGTAAAACGAGTGCCGGGCACAACAAACCCCGCTTTAGCCGATTTGAACGCTGTCCATCTCACAAACATTTCGTGCAAATTTGGTATGAATCGGGCTGGTGGTTTTGCTGTAATATTGTTAACAAACAGACAAACATACCAAAAACAATGCCCCATTCCCCCCTCCAGGGGTGGGGTTCAAGATATCCTTTTAGAATATCTTGAATAGCAATTTATCAAAAACAGCACAACATAATATTAAATATGGTGACTTTCTCTTCCTGCCTCCCCTCTAATCCACAGCGACTAATCCACACCCCTCTCACCCCAACTCCCCCCTCCCCCCTGGGATATATTTCATAATATTGGCAGATTTTTAATTAGGGGTTTTAATTACTTGAGCTCTTTTGATAATCAAACGATCAGACACAGCTGTGTAACAGTTCTGAAACCTTCGTACTGTGATACCCATGTGAAGCTTTTAGTGCTAGTCTGGTCCAAGCTGTAACATGTAAAGGTTGTTCATGTAATGAGTGAACTGGGATTATGCCACAAGAGTTTACTAGTTTATTTTTTCTTGTTTATTATCTAATTGTGATCAAGTGATTAAAAAGTATTTTTAACACTTATTTATACTCCATAAGGAACAAAGTGAGAGATGAGCCTCATTCATTTGGATTATGGCTAATTTAACTTCTTGCTTAAACTAATGAGAATGCAGACTGGGTCTTAAATAAAGAGACTAAACTAATTCTTATTCCTTTTTAGTCATCATCTCTCTCTCACCATATGAGCTCAAATAATCTATAAAAGAAGCTTATTTGAGTTAGGATCCTGACAAGGGAAGATAAGATTTCTGCAGCTTTAACAAACTAAAAAAATCCATCAACTATAAATACTACATTAGATGTAATTCATCTAATGTAGTATTTATTTACTTGAATAAATGTGGACTTTTTACTTTAATTAAATTTTTCAGGTACAGTGTTCTGTTGTGTATATTGTATTCCTACAGCTGTTTTCTGCCTTTTACACTCCCCTCCAAAGGTCCTGGAACTATCCCTTTTATTTTTGCTGTAGACTGGTAACATTTGGGCTTGACATTAAAAGATGAATATGAGACAAAATATTAACATCTCAGCTTTTATTTCCAGGTATTTACATCTGGATCTGACACAGAGTTCATAAGTGTGCTTTGTTGCCCTGGTGTGTCCTGTTACATTGATTATTCAAACAATAAATAGTTCTGAATGTCTGCATTCAGTCTCAGATTTGGGTCTTTCCTGTGCAGACTGTGCATTTATAGCTAGAGGAGTAACCAACATGAAAACCAGGGAGCTGTCTGTGGGTGAAAAACAAGCAACTGAGAAGCTGAGAGAAGATGGAAAATCAATCAGAGCCATTTCACAAACATTGGCCATAACCAGTAACACCCATTTGGAACATTCTGAAGAAGAAAGTGGTCACTGGTGTACTCAGTAACAGATGTTGAACAGGTAGATCAAGGAAAACAGCAGCAGTTGATGACAGAAACATTGTAAGTGCTGTAAAGAAAGACCCTAAAACAGCTGTTTGTGATACCGTCACTCCTGCCCTCTGGAGGTTGTTGCTGATGTCAATATCTACTGTTTCCAGAAGACTTCATGATCAAAAGTACAGAGCCTTCACCAGAAGATGCAAACCACTAATTGTTAAGAAGAACAGGAAGG
>JAVDPK010002360.1:0-26639 GCA_034780415.1 Cichlasoma orientale
AGGTTGAGCTGCTCCTCTGTGGTCAGATTAGGAGCAGCATTGAGGATCCAGTCTGTGTTGCAGTGTCTCTCTGGATCCGACTGGACAAAAAGTATACTGGCAAAGTGAAAAGGGAGAATAAGATTAGGGAAGCTAAGAGCAAGCAGAGTGAGCTTCTGGAATAATCCAAACTCCCCGATAGCCCGCAGAATCTCCCCAAAATCAGCCATATTCAGGGTGCCTTCCTCCACTTCAGAGATGCTGCCAGACGACAACCTTTAAACAGCGCCTATTAATGTTTAAACCCTGGATCGCATATTTCAGGAAGAATGAGACAGCATTTCATCATATAGTTCATTCTGTAAGAAAGGCTGCTCTTACTAATGATCACAATCATTTTAATCAGGTACGTGACTTTAGTTCATTTCACTGTGTAACATTTTTATAACACCTTTTAATTTTAATTGTTTAATTACCTCAGCGTGTGCACTAAAAACCTTCAACAAATACAAGAGCTTCAGTAATAAACCTAATTTCAACACCTTAACTCAGTTTAATTTGCTGTTTCCATTTTATCTATGTAGCACCAATTCCTTTCAAGAGTCGCCTCAAAGCGTTTTATATTGTGAGGTAAAGACCTACAACATTAGGAAGAAAAGCAAGTGCTAATGTCGTGTATAACTTCAGACGCTTTGCAGACAGTGTGATATGGCTTTGCTTATTTCACTGAGAGAGCAGGCCTACTGTCGATCATCCACTAAGGTTTATAATATTCTCACTTATAAAATCTGTCTCGGTGCCATTGTGTAACATAACACGCAGATGTGTCGTATAATATAATAAGTTACTGTACACTCAATAATAAAATAGTATTATCATGCTCTGGTCTGCAGAAGCATTGAAAAGATAATTTTAATAAAGCAATAAAAATGCTGTTGGCTTCCTTTTCTTCTTCTTTGGATTTTCAGTCTCATTGTTTTAACTTTCTTTTTAATTTGATGAAGAAAACAACCGAAGAGGCCAAAGATACAGAAACAGATCTCGTCTAAACATGGGTCATCTTCAAAGGCATAGCACCGGCTGTGTGACTGACTGATTTTTATTCTTACATACAGGATATACAGTGTACATACAGTAGGTAAAAAAACTGGCATGTTTATGTGAACCTGTAAAAATTAGAAAGTTTGAGGGTTTCAAACCATTTTAAAAAGTTACATGTTCAAAGAGGAGGCAGAGGTGTTCCACTGACACTCTGATGGATTTAATCAGTTCAAGTAAATCAAACTTCAGCCACTGTTCACTTGTTGTGTAAAGATGCAATCCAACAATCCCTGGGACTAATCTGGGGCCACTTCTTTTATAGCAAGGATAACACTTAGACAAATTAAATATATGCTAGCTGTTAGCTTTACGCGCAGCAAACTGCACAATGAAATTTAAAATACGGAGACATCTGCTGAACGTAAGCCTCAGCAGCACGTTAGTCCACCTGTAAATGTGTAGCTTCAATGGAAAGCACAGCACTGACGGCCCATTCAGAAGCAATATTAGCTTAAAGTAGCACCACTAAATGTATTTTTATGAATAAAAGTTGTAAATAAAATGCTAGAATTCTAACATGCAAACGTAAGTCTGACTTACTGCATCACAGTCCGTTAAATTATAATCTTTCACCTCAGAAGTTGACAGAAAGTCCTGGAGGTATTTGAGGTTCTAGTAGGCTGATTTTATTAGACTCTGTTACTCACCATTTGCTCTTTATACTGCTAATACCTTCTTATATAGCAGCTATTATTGCTAGATGTAATTCCCGCGGGGATGCACTGTCCAACTGCAACACATAGCTGAGGCACACAAGTCCCCCATGATTGTTTGGACACCCCGATCCATTCAGTGGCTAGAAAAAAAAAAGTCAACAGTTAATCTTCAGTGTTCCAACATACCGAGACCCCCAGGAATTACAGAGCCCTGAAAATGCTGTCAAACATGTTTTAAAAATATTTTAATTTAAAAACAATGTGGAAAATCCCCCAGAAGGAATCCATTAATAGTAGTCCTCTGATTAAAATGGAATAATAAATGTGGGGTCAAAATAATAATTTAAAAAATGAACTCCAGACTGGAAGAATTCATGGACAATACAGTAGTAATATAGTAGTAATAACATATTAAATATTACTACTACTAGAAGAAGAACTCTAAAACTCATAAAAATCTCCCCAAAATCAGCCATATTCAGGGTGCCTTCCTCCACTTCAGAGGTGCTGCCAGACGACAACCTTTAAACAGCTCCTATTAATGTTTAAACCCTGGATCGCATATTTCAGGAAGAATGAGACAACATTTCATCATATAGTTCATTCTGTAAGAGAGGCTGCTCTTACTAATGATCACAATCATTTTAATCAGGTACGTGACTTTTGTTCATTTCACTGCGTAACATTTTTATAACATCTTTGACTTTGTTTAATTACCTCAGCGTGTGCACTAAAAACCTTCAAACAAATTCATTTCAAGAGTCGCCTCAAAGCGTTTTGTATTGTGAGGTAAAGACCTACAACATTAGGAAGAAAAGCAAGTGCTATTGTCGTGTATAACTTCAGACGCTTTGCAGACAGTGTAATATGGCTTTGCTTATTTCACTGAGAGAGCAGGCCTACTGTCGATCATCCACTAAGGTTTATAATATTCTCACTTATAAAATCTGTCTCGGTGCCATTGTGTAACATAACACGCAGATGTGTCGTATAATATAATAAGTTACTGTACACTCAATAATAAAATAGTATTATCATGCTCTGGTCTGCAGAAGCATTGAAAAGATAATTTTAATAAAGCAATAAAAATGCTGTTGGCTTCCTTTTCTTTTCTTTGGATTTTCAGTCTCATTGTTTTAACTTTCTTTTTAATTGAAAAAAACAACTGAAGAGGCCAAAGATTCAATTCAATTCAATTTTATTTATGTAGCTCCAAATCACAACAACTGTCACCTCAAGATACAGAAACAGATCTCCTCTAAACACGGGCCATCTTCAAAGGCATCGCACACAGACATAAAAGATTAAAGACCGGTTATATATGAGATAAAACAGTGCATACATGCCTATGTATGTGACTGGCTGATTTTTATTCTTACATACAGTATGTAAATAAACCTTTATAAGCATGTTTATGTGAACTTTAATTTCAAACCATTAATAAAAAAGTTCTGATATGTTCAAAGAGGAGGATCCTACACTGTTGCTAGCAATTTCATTTAAGTCGATTTTTGGGCATTAATCTATAGAAAAGATCAGACCTCCCTGAGTTTTAACCTTCCTTTAAACTGGTGTTCCACTGACACTTCGATGGATTTAATCAGTTCAAGTAAATCAAACTTCAGCCACTGTTCACTTGTTGTGTAAACATGCAATCCAACAATCCCTGGGAATAATCTGGGCCCACTTCTTTTATAGCAAGGATAACACTTAGACAAATGAAATATATGCTAGTTTTACGTGCAGAAAACTGCATAATGTCATATTTCAAATACAGTGACATCTGCTGAATGTAAACCTCAGCAGCACGTTAGTCCACCTGTAAATGTGTAAGCACAGCATTGACGGCCCATTCAGAAGCAATATTAGCTTGCTTATCAGCTGATGAGAAATTGTCAAAGGGCTCCCGGAGGTGACAATTTCTAGAAAGAAAAATATTTCATTAAGAGAAAAATCATATATGGACATTTTTGTTGATTTTTAAAGGAACATTTGGTTTACATTTGGTTTGGGTGTCACACTTTTGTATAAAGAAGTGAACGGATAAAGAAAGAAAAATGTTTTTAAATAAATGTATCTGTCCTCTGCTGACATCCCACTAAAGCCACTTCTATCTACCAGCTCTCATTGTTTTACCATTAGGAAGTGGCTGCAGCCTTAGCACAGCAGCACATTGCAGCTGACTGTAGTTTCACTGGGTGAACAGCCTGTACTCTGCTGCGGTCAGAAGCCAACCATTCAAAAGAGATTTATGGCACTTTCTCAAGCCAGTCACTCAGTCGGGTAATTTCAGTGGAGCGTAACACTCAGGTGTTTAACGTTTTCCAATTTCAGCGACAGAAAAAGTACGCAGAAAAATGCAAACCAATAAACAGTGACAGAAAAACACGACCCTGAAATTAGAAACATCAGAAACAAACAGCAAAAGCAAAAACATTTCAAATATAGTTTGGTTGATTTTTGGCTGATTTCAGTCGTGCTGCTTTCTGTTCTTTCTATTCACTACTTTGTGTCTTTATATATGATTAAAATATGGGAACAACCAAGTGTTTAAATAATGAAAATACAAATTCCTGAAAACCATCACAATGATTTGCCTTGACAAATGAATCAGAAATACAAAGGAGTTAAATACATTCCTTTGATCACTTAATAACTAATTACTCATTTAATATTTTTTATTTCTACTTCTATTTATCGCGTATGTACTTCTTGAACTGGTGGCAGGCTGCTGCATGTGGAATATGCACTGAAGAAATATATGAAAATATGAATAAAATACAAATAAAGTCTGTCTGACACATGAACACAAGACTGGGCATTATGGCACTTCAGAGGATAAAAGGAACTACCACAGTGTAAACAAGTTCACCTTCAGTCAGCTTATCAGATATTAATTTAGCCAAATACTAGGCTTAAAGAACAATTCAATGAAGTGCAAGTTTTGTGTGTCTGTTTGCTTGTTTTTGTTGCTTTCTGCAGAGTCAATCACTACAGACCTCCAAACTTCATGTGGCCTTCAGATCAGCTCAAGAACAGTGCATAGAGAGCTTCATGGAATGGGTTTCCATGGCGAGCAGCTGCATCCAAGCCTTATATCACCAAGTGCAACGCAATGCATTTGATGCAGATCCTGACCTCAATCTGATAGAACACCTTTGGGATGGATTAGAGTGTAGCCTGTGAGCCAGGCCTTCTCATCCAACATCAGCGTCTGACCTCACAAATGCACTTCTGGAAGAACGGTCAAAAATTCCCATAAACACTCCTAAACCTGTGGAAAGCCTTCCCAGAAGAGTTGAAGCTGTTATAGCTGCAAAGGGTCGACATCATATTAAACCCTATGGATTAAGAATGGGATGTCACTCAAGTTCATATCCCACAATCCCTGATGGCACTGACGTCCCACACCTGCTGAAAGTTCCATCCTCTTCCCGAGGTACGGTCAGGTTTATGACCAGCACTGAGGACTCAGTCTGTGTAGCAGTGTCTCAGGATCTGAACGGGTTTAAAAAAAAAAAAAACTACAATAGAAACATTGTAGTAAGAATCCTAAATGCAACCAAACCAAACAGAGTAAACTTTTAGAGATCAGCTGTGATCTTTAAAAGATGGGAAAAAGATGAAAGTGAGAAAGACATGACACATTAAATAAAAGTATTAGGACTCATTGAGTACCATCATGTGACTTTATTCAACAACTAAAAATCTGTTTGCATGTGTTGAAATTTCCCAACAACGTATCTAATTAAGAAAGAAATCATCGCATCTTATCACAAATACTCTTCAAACTAAGCATGGGTGGATGTACACATTTTGTGATTAAGCATATATTTTTTTAAAAATATAGGTATTGATCTGTAAAAATGTCCTTGCCAATCAAATGATTAAAATAATACTAATCACTGAGTGACCTCATAATGACTTTTTTTTTTTTGAGTAAACGATAAAAAGGACGTTTAGAAAGTCTAGGTGACTTTCAGCACAAACTGATGAGCAATCATTTGATCAGCAGATCACACATACACACAGAGGAAAGGACAACCTGTGCCTCAGCTGGATAAAACATCTATCCATCAGCCTATGACTGGCTTCAGTGAGCAAAAACTGCATATCATGACATCAAAGCAGAGCGTGTGATTTTTCAAGCCCTGTGTAATGAAAGAAAAAAAATAATCTGCACGTTAGCGTATGAGCAAGATGAAAACTGAATAATTCGTACAGGATTAGTGACGCCCTAACAAAGGCCAACAACGTAAAACACTACAAAACAAATCAAATGCCGCGTACTGAACACGATGAGCCTCAATCTGTTTGCCTTTATCAATATTTACATGTAATATGTTCCTTTTATCTGACATGTACACTTAAAACAGTCAATGCATCAACATCATTACATACAAACCTCATGTTTGTGTGACAGTGCATGGAGTTGCCATCACATGTACATTTACAACATCTTAACATACACCATTTACATCAGTACCTGGACTAGGAGCTGTGTCACAGCCCCCTGCACACGGTACGGAACCACCATAGAGCTACACTGGGAGTGATGAGTGACTTGGTGTTCATAAAGCAAAGACACTACAGTACTGAAGCAACGTTCCGAGTGACGACAAAGGCTTCTGGAGACTTTTTAAAAACAGGTTGCTATATCCAGCGTAGGAAACGCGTTCCTGACCACATCACATAGCTTTGGTTTCTTTGAGAGGTTTTAAGAGATTTGTCCGTATCCCTGCTGCCCCTCAATGCATCGGAAGCGAATTAGTGAATTTTGTTAATGAAGCTCACGGCACTGAAACAAGTCTATAGTCATGCTAACAGGTGGCAAGGCTGTAACAATAAACAATTAACCTTTCTGATAGAATTTACAACTATTTAAAAAAAAATGGATAAACAAGATAATGCTGTCATTCATTTATTGTTTTGGCAAAGACTCAAAATACGAGTGTAGGGAAGCAGAAAGAAGCTGCAACCCTAACTGAGCAAAGGTGTAGTTTTAGGTTGCAGTTATTTACAATACAATTGTGTATTATTACAATATTTGTTCAATATTGTCAATACCAGTATGGCAAGCTTTAGTCCACGTTCTAGCATGCTCAAGTTTAACAAGTGTGCCAACCATGCTCACCCTCTCAGCGTGTCAGTGATAAGTGTTCATGTTAAAACACTGAATGCAAAGTAGGAGATAAACTGATATTTAGACCAGATGGTGAAACAAAGAAACGACAGGGGGGCAGAGTGGACCATAAACACCTGTGCCAAATTTAGGGACAGTCCATGCAATAGTGTTTGAGATGTTTAAAAAATAAAAAGAACGCCAACCAGCTGCTCTGTAAACTCGTGCCACTCCAGGTGATGCTGAAACATTTCACTGATAAAATAAAAACTGTGAGGATCATGAGTGTGTATAGATTGGCTATGTAAATTTCATGATGTCCCGCTCAATCATTTTTGAGTTACTGACTGAAAACCCCACCACTGATGGGGCCGCACTGCCATCCGTCGTAGTGTGACTAAAAGCAGAATCCCATTCATCTCCATTGTACTGGGAGCAACTGAGCCAATAACTACCTGCATGGCTAATGACAGCTTTCTTCCCCTTTTAAGCTTTATTTCACTTTGCAAGATGTTCGGTTTTGGAGCATGCGCACCTTCACAGAAGTTCATCAGCAATCATAACCAGCATTTGGGATTCTTAACAGCTGTTAGATCAGCTTTCAAAGCCTAAATTATCTCTGAAAAAGGGAACAACAAAATCATTACCCGTGTCTGTCTGTTGGTGTGTTAGGGGTCGACTTTGTGGATATTAACGCTAAATCTCCCTGCAGCTTCTTAGAGCTGCCAGTTGGGCTGGTTGACTCATCATGAACTCCTTTTGAGGTACAAGCAAAAAAAAAAATGTAAAGATTTCATATTAAAAAAAATATTAGTAACCAGTGATCACATACTGTGAAAAGAAAACAACTATTGCATAGTACAAGAATATCAGGCAGGTCTCAACCTGTGAAAATAACGTGTCTTTAATCCCTTGGGGAAAAAAAGGCCAACTGACCTCGTGTTGGATTGTGAGTGTTGATATGGGACAGAAGGGGCTACAGTTGATTTAAGCAGTGCAGTCAGAGCTTAAATCCTTGGTGGAGGAGAGAATTTATCCCACTGCCGTGGCCTGCATCCTTTTGAACATAAATTCCTCTTAATTTACAGACTCACAAACAATACCTATGCTACAAGAGATATCTTTATTGATATTAGGGGATTTTTTTTTTTTTTTTAGGTGTACATGTGAAATACACCTAGTATTCGTACATAATAAACCACAAACTCCCACCAATCACACTGGTTAAGTTTGAACTAAGGCTGAACTTGCTCTTTAATTTCAGTGTAGCATAAAGTGCCACACAAAGGTGGCACAACACTTCTGAGTTTTGTGGCACAGTTGATTAAAAAAAAAAGAAAAAGAAAAAAAAGAATAAAAGGCAATCATTTCCAGTACTGGCAGGAGATGGTTTGGATTGTGCTTGTGTATGAAGACAAAGAAGAAAAAAAGAAATTAGGAATTGATATATCTGATTGCATCTCTTCTCCCATGTATAAGCGCACTGTAAACTTTTCAAGTGTGACTCCTGTGATGAACTGAACCCTTCAATGTGGTCCTCATGCATGCTGCAGTAGTGTCACACTCCTGCCAGGCTTTTGCCTCCTTTTCCTCATGACTTCCTCCTCCTCCTCCCTCTGGCAGAAGTGGTTTTTGGAATTGACTACAATGCAGCTGTGCCATACCATTTATTTCTGTCCTTTGAAGCTGGCTCTGCTCGGACTTAACTGATGCTGAGCTGCGCAAATCCAATGAGTTTAATATCATCAGGAATTTCAGACTCCTCCAACCCAGACGCCTGGAAAAAAAATTACTTTATTTACTAAATCGTTAAAAAAAAAAAAATACTGACCACATTAAAAAAAACTGACAATCAATAAATATGCTACACATCTGTACCAGAAGGTCATAGTAGTACTTCATAAATAATTCAAGTTTGTGTGCTTACCAGTTTAAAGGTTACGTTTTTGTTACTGTGTGGATCGTCAACAATCTTTTGCAAATTGGCAGCAACTATAAAGAAAGACAAAGGAAAGTTAGAGGGCCTTAGTGCTCAATTCTGATTTATTGCTCAGCTCAGATTTTCCTTTCTGACATACATAATATCCTAAGCAGATCGCGAGCAGATCAAAAAGATGATGTGGATAAAAGACAGGCAATCATAATTTGGTACTTCTACCAACCATGGCTGGAACTTCACTATGGAGGTGTATATGGATGCACCAAGCAGGGCTCTCTTTCTTACTTACCAATGACTAAGTCTCTGCCATCAACCAGACCAGCTGAGACCAACTCCTGAGAAACTCCATCAGCAGAGTCTGAGGACAGAATTGAAAAGGAAACCCACAGAGGTAAGAGACTGGAGTGGAGGAGCATGAGAGAAAAGAAACACTCTGTAAACATTTCTACCTCTGCCAGGCATGAACTCAAATCTAATGTCATTGAGCTCCTTCTTGGAATTCCTCAATCTCAGGACGAGGCTAATAGGAACACTGGATGGGGCAGCTGGATCCTACAAAAGGAAAACAGTAAACAAATTACTTTTGGCAACATGCAAAGAAACTAATGAGCCTAAAACACACTGAAGAAACTGAAAAGGATTCAAATATCAAAGAAAAAAGCTGCAATGAACACGACTGCAAAAACCCTCAAGGTTAAACGCGTTTAGCTGGGGGAAGCTCCAGAGTACCTTAAAATACATTTAATGCCAAACAAAGTGGAATTTACAGTAAACCTGTCACTTAGTTAATGTCCTTACCTGAACAGCAGGCCCGTGTGAAGGGCTCGCTGTCTGAGCGGGAGCCTGTGGTTGAACCTCTTCTCCTGTCGGACCTGCGACCGCAGGTCTCTCAGGTGCCACGCCAGGTGGCTGCAGATGTCCACTGGAGCCATCTGGTGGTGGGAAAAGCTAAGATACCAATTTGCAAATTAATCAACAGTCAGTTTTATATGAATGCAAATCAAATGGGGGCGGGGGGAAAGACATAAGACTGTCATGCAGATTTCTCTATCAAAGCATTACAATAAATCAAGATTTTCAGGTCATGTCCACCACAAACGGACTCACCTCCATATTCTGGGACCCGTCCTTCACTCTTGGTGACTGCAGAATGGACATGACAGATTATCAGGATTAAATACATGCAATTCTCCCTTTAGCCCCCCAGTGTATGCACCAATTGAGTACTGTAGGATTGAAGAGGTTTCACACAAAAGCGGGACGTTAAACACACAGTTTAACTGATACCGTAGTAACAACAGATAGGACAGTAAAATCCCACACCCAGACATCATCAGAGTGGAAAATAATTCAAACAGGTGATATGAGCAGGCAGTTTGTTTTGTCCTTATGGTCTGAGTCCACAGGTCCATTCAGCATCAAAGTGTGTCACGCTGAATTTGTGACAAGGTGTTTAACTGCCCGCTCCTCATTTGCATAAAGTTGAAGTCGATATTATGTAAATAAAGAGCATCTGGAGCAACTCAACTGTAAAATCCCATAAAAGCTGTTTAACCACTGTTGGTCTGAAATGAAGTCAGACTGTGAGACTGGCTTCCTTCTTGGGCAATTTTTGTAATAGAACATTTTCAACAAATAAGTAATGAAATAGGAGTTTTGGCCCAATCAGGTGCAGCTCAGTGTTTCAACAGAGGCCATACGAGAGGGAGAAGCACCTGTCAATCATCTATCGTGAAGCTTCAAATGTGCACTGATGGAAGGACTGAAAATGACCCTGTGGACACGCGCCATTCAGCTTGAACTGTGACAAATTAAGTTTATATGGCAAGTGTAATAATTGTTAAACATTTGCCATTTTTTAGATTAAAAAAAAAAATTTTCACTAATTATATTCAAAATAGTGAATCCCAAAGCAAAGTCTAATTCTATTGTGTAATTGCATCTTTCTTTGCTGCAAAGCTGGAGAAATGTGGAACTTAAAACAAGAAATCCGTGTAGTTCCTACATCAGATTTTGAAACTGTGCTGATTTACTTGACTAATCAAAACAATATTAAAGTGACAATAAATAGGGGGACTCAACAGTACTGCACTCCTGCTTGGCTAATCATATGCTCAAACCAACAGTGGAGCAGCACCATCTGCTGACCAAAGGACACCGTGCACTGAAAAATAACAGTATAGCAGCCTTATAAAGTAAACTGGACTGTCAGATGGCACAGACATGCAGGGTCTTACCCGCAGAGCTGCTACAGCAGCTTTGCCCTCCTCGCTCTCCTCATCCAGCTCATCATCACTCCACTCCCAGCCGCCGTCCTCTGTTTTGTGGAGACGGCCGCTTGAGCCAGGCACACGACGCACCTGCGCGGCGCATTGAAGAGAAGCAACGGTGACTCATTCGTCATGTCTAATCTTTTTCAGGAATTTCCCAGCAAGCATTAGGCAGAACGTTAGAAAACTGGGACACACCCTGGACAAGACAGCACACCTTGCCTTGACAGAGCAATGCAAAGAAATGCTGACTCTATAGTTAGTGTGCATTCAGTGCATGAGTAACTGCTGTACCTTTTTAGATCGCTCTGTTATTGTTGGACCCTTATGTAGGAGCCTCTCATGTAAGAACTCATTGTTCTGGAACACAAAGACAACCATTTCTTACAGGATCTATAAATACTCTCTTTGAAACCTGCAGCAATATTTTCAGCTTATTTTTATATCAGTGGTGCATGGCTCACCTTGGCTTTTGTGAAGAATTTATGCTTCAGCAGCTCTGCAGCAGTTGGCCTAAATAGGAAAGAAACACAACGCTCTTCATTATATTCGTTACGCAACATGGGAATCTAATACAAAGAAAAATCAGCGCAAATTGGATTTGGCATTTTGCTCAAAAAAAAAAAGGGGGGGGGGCGCTTTGGTAAGTAACCAACCTTTTTTCAGGATCTTTCTGCAAACACAGGGAGAGCATCTTCCTGAATGATTTGCCATACTTCTTTACCATTTCCTTATCTGTAATACCCGTCTCCAGACAGGGAGGGTCGTTCTGCAGAGTCAGCATTAGCACCTACAGACATGCAGAGATCAGCTTCAGCTGGTGAACAACTGAAGGTATCTTTACAAAAGTCGTTCTAATCACTCTAGGCTAACAGAAACAAATACACAGCATTAAACCTCTCCATACTACCAACAGTCTGAGCTTTGAGCTTTTTACAGTGGAAAAATTAACCTGTTTTAATCACGTAAAACCTGTGCACATAGTTACCTTCATTGGTGGGTATTTGTGATAAGGTGCTGCCCCAGTGGCCAGTTCAATAGCAGTTATCCCAAAACTCCAGATGTCGGCTTTGAAGTCGTAGCCACGGACCTGCAGATTGAAAACAGAGCTGTGTCAACAAAGTGCTCAAGTCTTCCTTTTATATCTAAGCTTGAAGCACTACAGAGAGAAACCAGAGAGAGGGAAAAAAGAGGTATAAGCAAGCCTTATACCTGCTCCATGACTTCTGGGGCCATCCAGCACGGCGTCCCAACAAACGTCTTACGAACCTTGTTCCTTGTCATGTCTCCTCCTGTTGCTAGAAAGGCACTCACACCAAAGTCTGGTGATGTGAGTGTATGAAACAGGACAAATAAGAGAGGATCAGAAACGGTCTGGAGTACCACAATAAACGCCACAGTAAATGAAGAAAAAGCAGAAACACTGTACCAGCTATCTGCACAGAGCCATCATCCCCAAGAAGAATATTTCCAGCCTTTAGATCCCTGTGCATGAAGCAAAGGAGGATTCAATCACAATGTACACTTAATAGGCCACAAGTTAGTGACTGGTCTAACACAGGCATGGCTCTGCTGCAGAAATGAACAAATACTCAAATGAACAATACTACAAATATTTTACGATTCCACAGAAACGTGATAAAGCTGCAGCTTTGATCAGTTTCATTTTAATCCACCCGATTTCTGCTTGTACATTTTCTGAGTGAATGTATGCAGGCCAACCTCCCTCAGCTGCCATTCTTTTGTCTACTCACTTTAAAGATGAAATACATTTATTCACTATTAAAATATCAACAAATCAAATGTCTGTTCTATAATTACATATATGCATAATGGATCACTGAATGTATTGCAAAAATGCTCCTTGAAAATAACCTCTCTTTTAAAGAATGTGACTAAAGACAAATACACTTGTCATACAACCAGGCACAAAGGCTATAGAGAGGCCTTTCTTTTCACTGGTGATTCACGGTGTTCCTGGGAGGAACTTTTATGTAAAACAAACCTCCTCAATTATGCAGATTCCCTGTATTAAATATTGAAGGAGTGAGGTCTAGTTCAAACCGCACACTCATGTAGAGATGAAGGCCCAGTGCCTGATTGAGCTGGGACAGCAGTGTATGATGGGACATGTGAGCTACCAGGAGTGGAAACACTGTGTGCAGTAATAACAAAGAGCTGCTCGATGATAAATCAGCACAACTCACCGATGAATCTGCCCGTTTTTGTGGAGGTACTCGAGCCCCTCCAGTACCTCTCTCAGGATGGTGGCGATGCAGGCCTCATCCAACACACCAGTCCTGTGCTCACCACGAGAGATGATGTGCTTGATGATGTCCAGCACTGAACCTGAGAGAGAGGGAGGGGCAGAGGCTTGTCACAAGACACGCTCACAGCACATGGAGAGAGTTTCCAACATGGCAGTTGGTTAAAAGATCACTGAGTGGAATTCAACTGAAGGTTCATACTGTAAACAAAACCCACAGCAGTGCCCTGCTCCCAAACAAAATACAACCTGCCAGCACCCTGCAGAGTCCAACAGCAACCAGTGGAATAAAGTAATGCCAAATTTGTTGCCACTTGACTGAACAGATGTGCAAACATTTACATATACAAAGATAACAGTGCCACAAACTGTAGACAGTAAATTCTCTGACAACAAAGTGCGATATGAAGTCAAACTTTTACAAAGAAGGGTGTAGCTTTGATAGAGAAAACATCAACCTGACATATGAAGCCAGTTAAAGTTTGTTTTAGATGTAAAAACACATTTTAGAGAACGATCAGGTGACCAAAATGAGACCGACAGCCAGTTTGGACACAGACTTACTCAATCGCAATAAACACAGTGTGATATAACATAGCTACAAGCTCCCTCTATATGCTAAATGATGCAGCATGTCTGCAGAAAAGATGCAGAATACAGATTTAAACGGTTAGTCAAACAGGGACTCTGGGAGAAGAAGTTAAACTAGTTAAATACAATAATCCCCACTATTTAACAATTTTAAAAGTAACTGGTAGTGGATATAATCACATAAGTGAGTACTAGATATATATAGTCACTGAAATTATAGTGAAATTAAAGAAGCCCATAATATACAGCTCAACCGCTGGTTTTCTGGAGTTAATCCAGACATTCATTCCAAGTTCAAACTTGAGCTTGTCAGTAATTAGAGAAGACAGGTTAGCCAAGAGCAGATCAAATCATCAGTATAACAGCACTTACCACCACTGAGCAGCTTCATCACCAGCCACAGCTCATCCTTCACCACAAAGGAGGTATAATAAGACACAATGTTTGGATGGTGGCACTGGCTCATAGCCTGAATCTCTTTCTGCACACAGAAGAAAAATGTGGGATAAAAGGTCACCTGAGGAGTATTAAATGTGGCCTACCAAGCCGAGCACCAACTAAATCTTTATGTTGAAATTTCAAAGACAAACTCAATCTCAGTCATAGGATTTGACCTTTTTTGAATGTTTAATAAGAGCTTACTCCAAGTGTGGCTTAAATGCAACAGTTTAATCCGTGCTCCTCAAAGACAAAAACTCCCTGTTAAAAAAATTAAGTGTTAAACTACACATACACACCGCTTCTAACAAGAGACAAAAGAGTAACCTGGGTTACATTATGACAAAGCCACCAAGCAAAGACATTTTTAACATAGACTACAGAGATGAGAGGATTCAGGACCTTGGCATTATATAAGGACTGAGTAAGAAGCTCTCGAAGATAGTGAAATGAAATGAAATATTTACAGCAGAGAACATACATTGCAATGACGGTCCTTAGGAAGAAATAATCCGTTTGGGATAAGAAGGACGAGACTGTGGCAGAGCCGAGTAATCTCTGACGTTCTACTCCAACATCTCATGATGCTAATCTTTATTTAAGCTCAACAAAATAAACACTCTAAAACTCTACTTTTTGTAGTAAAAAACAAACAAAAACTGCATGTATATAACATACCCATGCAAAGCTTTACTCTTAATGTTTGTTTTTCAGAGTTTGTTCATTTCTAAAAATCTAAAAAGTTAGATATCACGGCATCGGGAAAGTGCATTACAACTGTAATGAGATCTGCAACAGAGCAATAGCTTGCGTGTAAGAAACTAACTTCATCTGAGTGTTTGTCACAACACTCAAATGTGAAACAATATGAAGAAAACAACAATAAAGTGCACACTATAGACAAACCCTGTGTCACAGAAACATAATTTATCCACATTTATTTTTGTCTTAATGATTTTTACCAAAGTCAATCATTTAAACACAGATTCCTGTATCAAGTGTTTGATGTGGCTTTCATCAGACCCCACCAGCATGCACACCACTGCCAGCAAAACACAAACACAAATTTCTGGACTACTTTTTGCTGCAGTTTCTTACCAGAAGCTCATCCATGCTAGTCTGACACTTTTCTAGGTTGATGCGTTTGATGGCCACCTTCTCCTTTCTCGGCTTGCAGTAAGCTGCCTGGACAACTGCAGTGGCTCCACTTCCTGAGGAGACCAATGATAAGATAGTTAAGCTATCACACTGAGGAGAAGTCTCTGGCTCTCAGTCAGAATGACAGCTGTACCAGGTCTTATGAGCACAGAGTAAACAAGTTTCTCACACTGGAAACCAGTGTTTCTGTAGACTGTAGCCTTTGCTGTTCCCAGCCAAAGGTTACACACATGAGAAACCACTTGTGTCTTTGCACCATCCAAATCTCACTTATTTGAAAAAACTTGAAAACATGAAATTATTTTATTTGTACTATAAACACGATTCTTATTCCTTGTTTTTGTATAAGTGACTTCTGATGCTTCTCTTTGTTTTTTTGTGTAATGTATTTGCTTATATTGGTAAATAGACTGTAGTCAACAGGATTTATACAAAAAATAAGGAAAATATCTGTTTTGCAAGTATCTTTATGACTGTGTTGTTTTTTTGACCACTTAAAATATCTTTATAGACCTGTGTTGTTATATTTGTTGCAATTTCTGCAGCCCTCTTGGCCAGAGCTCTCTGAAATAAAGACACCTTTAATATCAGTGACAGATTTTCCCCTGATAAATAAATAATATATATAAAAGTCATTGTGCCAAAAAGTGATTGCAGCTTCTACCGTGTTGTTTCTGGCTCAAAATGACCTGATATCATTCATGACAGATATGTTTGACAGATTATAGGCCACCAAGTCATTTACAATAGTTTAAATGTTTAAATACAGTCAATCTTTTTTTCTTTTCTTTTTTTGGTAAATAACAGAAATCACTTTTTGGCACAACACCGGGACCTGAGAGCAAATGTAGTGTCACCTCATGTGAATACATGTGCTGGAATGAGAATACAAACCCCTGAATCCTTGAACAGAGCAATGAACTGTAATAGGCAGCATCAGCCCAGATTTAACGGTGTTATGAACATGCGCTTGTCTTTTGTTCCAAGTCATCAGTCAGTTATCTGAACTTGTGTAAAGTATGAATGGTTCACTACATGCCATATCACACCTTCGGCAAAAGAGCACCACCCATTCTAACACTGGACGAACCTGGACGTACTCAAAGCTAAACTGCTTTAGCTACAGCAGTTTAGCTTTGTGCCGGACGGCAAGAATGCAGCCTTATTTTAGCTTTCCTGCTAGCAGGGACGATTAATCAGTTTGGTCTCCATATGGGAAAACTTTTAAGCTGTTAACGTTACTGCACTGTAGCTACGGGTCGAAACTGGACTTCTGTTAGCTGCAGACATACGATGCTAGCTGGCTAATAGCAGCTGACAACTGACGACGGTGTAAAGCCAGGGGAGGCTACAATGCTAACATTAGCAGGCTAAGCTTCTCACCTATCACCTCATTGAGCTCATAGTCATCCTTGTCGATGGACCAGGACTGGGAGGACTGGTCGTCTGCCATGGTCGCGGTCTGAAGAGTGTAAACAGAGCTTCTGAATTTAAAAAAAAGGGGGGAGGGGGGAAGAGAGACGTCTGCTGGATGTTAGCTTTGTGATTACTCCATTCGGGTCCGATAAACCTGCCTGCTGCTGCTCCGCTGACAACTCCTGCTCCTGTCAACACAACTTTACGCGCGGCTGACGCACAGTGTGACGTTCTGCGCAGGAGGAGGAGCGAAGAAGCCGCCATCTTGAGTGGGGCCAGCTATGAAAAGTTGAAACATCCCGAGGTAAACGTCAGCTGTACGCTGTAACTTTATTGACATAATTTCAAGTTAAAATATTTTAGTATTCTTACAAAGATTTCACTTTTTAATTTAATGTGACTCGCACGTTTAACATTGTTTTCATTCCGGACAGCAGAGGGCGCTAATGAGAGACGTGTATATGCGCCTCAAGCGTCTTCAGCTTAAACAAACAGGTGGAGTTAATTAGACTGAGGATGGCTCACTTCCGCTGGTTGTCTTGGCGAGCCGTGGCAGATAGCAGGACCTGGGCGCGGTGGATCCGTCAGATTTACCGAAGAGGGTTAATAACTGTGTGAAGTGAGCCAGAAGTATTTGTGTGTCAGCCATACTAAGAGCTGCTCTAACTCTCCAAATGTTAATAAGTGCTTTATTACCTCCTTTAGCAGAGGATACTGGAACATTCCTGGAGAGGAGATAATCCCATCTCATAATTTATGAGAAGCGCCGTTCTAGAGTTGATAAAAGCGGTCATCAAAACTGACAAAGTGGTGCGCATCAAGTAATCTTAATTGTACTGTTATTTTTTAAAATTACAATAAAAGCCTGTTAAACTCAGGTGAAGTATGACGCGGCTGGAGGAGATAAATGATTTTTATAAATTATTTAAGTTCAGATCGTGGGCTGTATTAATGTTGTTAATGTTTATTATAGTTCCGTTTGCGTTAGTAACCTAAAGTCCGCAGTTTCTCACACTGGAAACTAGTGTTTCTGTAGACTGTAGCCTTTGCTGCTCTCAGCTAAAGGTTACACACATGAGAAACCACCTGTGTCTTTGCACCATGCACTGTTCCCTTTTTTGGAAATTTAAAAACTTTTATTTTATTATTTGTTTTCTTGTTTTTATATATTTTGTTCTTTTGCTGTTTTTATTCTTGTTGGCTTACCGGTGCTGTGCCAAAAAGTGATCTGTGATGTTTCTGTGTTTTCTTGTGTATCTTTGCTTATATTGGTAAATCGACTTTAGTCAAAATGATTTATGTAGGGCTTATATATAAAATAAAGAAATGACCTGTATCTTTATGAGTCTGTGTTATTATATCTACATTATAATCAGTCCAGTCCTTTTTGGCCACTTCAAAAATCTTTATAGAACTGTGATGTTACAGTTGTTGTAATCTCTGTCGCCCTCTTGGCCACATCTCTCTGAAAAAAGACTCTTTTAATGTCAAAGACAGGTTTTACCCTGATAAATAAAGAGTATATAAAAGTCACTTTGTCAAAATGCCCTTGATGTTCACTATAGTTCAGTTTGCATTAGTAGCCTAATGCCCGTTGTTGTATTGCCAGCCTTACAGGATTATAATGAATTTTTACTTCGGGTCACATAACAGGGCGGAGGAAATGAGTCACGCTGGCTCATCTCTCCAGCAGGAACATAATAAAAATAAGAATTATTTCATTTTATAGGCTATATCTTTATTTATAGGCCAGCCTCTTTAATGAAGTGACATTTTTCATCAGTGTTTTTTTGTTGTTGTTTGTTTTGGTTTTTTTACCTGCATTGAAGAACACAGTAAGAGCACGCTGAGTTGAAGTAAGATGCCTGTTTTGTAGTCCATCCTCTGAATATTGTAGTTTGAACCCAGCAGACATCCTCTGTCACATTTGCTGTTGACGAGACTAGTTTAAGTGCAGTCAGATTCTCTGTGCACCTTCGACCTTACGTTGACCTCATGATGTTTTCCAACAAGGTCAAATCAAAGTGATTAGGAAAAGGATGTAGGAGGTATTTTTTTTGGACTAATCAACTGTAAACCAATGATATTTGAGATAGCAGTGGGTTATTTTTGTAAACATTTGTTTTTATGTGCAATTCTGTCAAGTTATTACATATGTTAATGCTGAGAAAGTAAATAATTTTGGTCTAAAATGTAGTGGAATAAAGTTGAAGTAAAATAGTTTAAATCAAGCACCGCTCTTGAGTAGTTTTTTTTAAAATGTAATGAATAAATCACTGAGTCCTAAGAGACAATCTGTTTGAGGTCTGGGGCCTGTGATCTCTCATGCCGTACTGAGATGTTATAATTTGTAACATTCACATGTTTAACACACAGCAGCCATAATGAGAACCAGGTGCACAGTGTGCTCTGTTGCGAAACTGTAAACAGATAAAGGTGACTTTTAAACTATGTGCTGCAGGTAAAACATTAGATAGCCATCTCTTTCTGTAGCTGTCATTCTTTCTTTCTTAACAAATCATTTCCTGCCCGGATTCCTCCTGCTGACTATATCCTCTGGTAACACCAGGAATTGTCTGTGCGTGAAACAGCGCTGTGTTCCACGGGGGTGTTTTGGGGGAAAGCAAAACTATGGATGGTATCAGTGGTATGTGAGGAAACAGCTGGGCCTGTTCCTGCTTGTTTTACACCAAGCAAAGACACAGCGGATAACGCTGAAAGAAGCCTTACAATTTCTGCTTGGTTTTTTTGTTTGTTTTGTTTTGCTTTGTTTTGTTTTCATGGTCTGTTGCCTGTGGTTGAGTTGCATTAGTGGAATAAAGTGGTTTTCTTGGTTAGTTACATTTTGGTTGGTTTCCCACCTTGTACTATCTTTGATGCATTGATTAATGCTGAGATAAAGAACACACTGCATTGTCTTCTGCAGATAGTTTGTGTATTTCAGCCCCCCCAATAGATAGACGTGGTCATCCCTTGCCCGGAAGCTCGCCCCTCCTGATGCTGACAGTGCGCTGGGTTTAAGCCAGGCCTGAAAGGGAAGTGCTGAGAGCCACAAGAGCCCCTAACACACCAGTGGTTGCAGGGCTTTTATCTCTCCAAAGGAAAGCTGTGCATGAAAAGAAAAGGGGAAAACTTTATCTGCCCTATTTAGTGTAACCAATATGCTCAAAGGCACTCTGAAACTAGGCTGTGTGTAGTGGCAGTGAGCCAAAAGCTGCTATTCAGCCCCTTGGTGGAGTTTCAAAAGAGGAACAGGTGCCCATATTTTAAAAAAAAGTGCGAAAGGCTTTAGCAGAAGTTGATTATATTTCCACACAGTATGGTTATCTAGGCTTGCACGCTTCTCAAATGAATGACCCCTCCCTGTTTATTCACGTGCTGAATTACCTTTTAGTGAGGAATAGACTGAGGCTGAGGGAGTGGTAGCCTGAGTCTTGTGTACATACAACAGAATTATAAAAGGTATGCGGGAAATGTTTTCCCCATTTTTCGCTGCAGGTGCGCGGAAGACATTGAAGTATACATGCTGTCTGCAAGGTCACGGTAGCCAGTCCAATCAATGCAGGATGGCACCAGCTCCTGTACAAGTGTAATCTGCTGTGACATCAGCAGCGCAGTTTGAATGGCAGGCTCGTCAAACCGGTGTTGAAGCCTGCGGGAGTTACTGAGACCGTTCAGACTGCCAGGAGAAGCCCACCTGTGTCGCTGCTTTCACTCGCGTTGTTCCCAAACTCGATCTGGAGCAGCGCCCCAAACCGAGTTGTCTGCCCTGTGCATACAGAAGAAAGAAGGAGAAACTTTACATGAAAAGCTGCATCAAGGGACACGCGTGGGGAGAGGAAGAGCGGACTGCGTAAAAAGGCACAAACTCGAGAGAAGATGGAAACCAATGGGATCGAAAATAAATCTAAAGGTAGGACGCACTTTGGATTAAGCTGACTAAATTAAATTATACTGCGCATCTCTTGGATACTTCCAGAATTTTCCAACTCTGAATAACTTCATGACCAAAATTAAAATTACACATCAGCAAAAAGTGGTGATGTAATTATTTTTCTGCAGTTTTTATATATATATATTTTCTTTTTTTTTTTTTTTCTTTTTCCGCTTAATGGAGTGAGAAGTTCCAAGATAATAACCTGTGTACACTTAAACACTCGAAAAGGTGTGGCACGTTTCATCCAGCCTGGTTTCACCTTGCTGCAAGCACACTGCTTGTATTACCAGGGTGAAAACAAACTTCCACATCCCACTGCAAAGACTCGGAAGGAATTCAGTGTACTCATATTCATGGTACCGCATGACTCAGTGTGACTGTTGCCGTGCAATCGCATGCCTGTAAGCTTTTTAAATAATGAGAAGTCTTTTAAATAATGAGAAGCCTGCTAATGTGGAGGTAAGTCACGGCGCTCAGCAGTGCCGCGGTGTCGCCACTCGATGGAGCCCGTAAGATAGAAGTCAACACCATGCAGGCTCAAGTGCAGTTGTCAAACTCATGTTAATGATTATGATGATAATATCATCTCAGATTTTCATATTACAAGCCTCCTGTAAGTTCAGCTTTTTTAGCCAGCCTATTTATCTTCAGCTTCCTAGCAGCAAGACACAGACCAAGTCAGGCAGTAGCAATAATCCTGCAGTTTCTCCAGCAAATTGCATCGCTTTGTTTTAATATGCGACATATACAGCCGGATTTGATCTCAAGTGTTTCAAACCATAACACCAAACAAATAAAGAAACTCAAAATTTCCCCTTTAAGCGTAAAGAAGTATAAACTTCACCTGAGCCAGAATTAAATTTGAAAAAAGTAACACAGCACATATGTTCCCTTTTTTTTTCAAATTTAATGAGCGATTCATTTACAAAACGAATGAGCACACTGAGCTATCTTAAGAAAATACTGTGTCACACACTGTATTTTCACTCGTGTACCACAGCTGAACAGCAGTGTGTTTTATTTTAAAATGTGAGTATTTAATGGCTTTACTGCAGTTTTCACACTTTGCATCAAGTTCATCCCGCTCTGTTTATAGTCCCACTTTTTTTAAATTCGTCAATCAACTTAGATTGCACACGTCATATTTTTTCCCTTTCTGGCTCTACGTCACATGTTTTGTAAACCAATGTATTTAAGACATTTGGCGCTAATTATGCACTTTAACAATTATTATTTAAAAACAGCTAATTTACGCAAACTACAATGAAAAGTCTCACTCGTAACTTCAGTGTAACTATCTGAGGTTGACTGTGAGTATCTGAAGGTTGGCTCAGTGCTTTCGAAAAACAAACACGGCAGAAATATGCAAACAGGAGTCTGGAGTCGCTTCCAACCCGTGCGCGACTGAAAGGGGGACGTGACGGAGCTGAGTGAACTTTGAGTGGGGCAGGTACACGCCCTTCCTTTCCACATAACGCCTTGTGAACACACACACACTGTGTGTTGAGGTTGGAGCTCCTGACAGCACCATGTCATGTTTGAGAAAAGTACCCGAAAAAAGCAGATCTGAGGAATTACTCCAGCATGCCAGGAACCAGAAGGTGATACAAAAGAACGTAAAGCTGCTGGGTAGGCTGCACTTAAGTTATTTGCATAAAATCTTGCATTAGTAACCAAAAGGTTATCTAGGGTCAGATTCTTAATACTTTGTTGTCACAGTGTAAATCTTTGTGTGTGTAAAGCCACAAAATTTTATGTGATTTTTTTTTTTTTTTTTTTTTTATGAATCCTGCTTTACGATTTTTGAGCGTTCACACTTTCCCTGGAGTTTCTGTAAGGTGGTCCTCCCTGCTTTCTCAGGTTTGGAGGGTGATCAGGACCTCCAGTTCCTCCTGAAGGGGGGAGACCTCCTGAAGGTCCGTTCCCCAACCTGGAAGAAGACTCGGTACTTCAGGCTCCAGGAGGACTGCAAGACCATGTGGCGACAATCCAAGAGAACCTTCAAGAAAAAACAGACCTGTGAGTGCTGTCCCAGCCTGCATCCCGCCCGAATGTGTGTGAGGCCAGCAAAAGTCTTGCACACATCGGTCTGGTCACGTCTCACGCCTCCTCTTTAGTTTTAAAATTTTATTACCTTGCAATATCAAACACATTTGGGGTTTCCCTCCAGCGCGCCTAAAACAAGCTTTGATATTTTCTCTCAAGTCAGATTTGTTTTAAGGATTATAAAAGCATCGGATTGCCCAAAAAGCTATCTAAAAGTCCTTCACTTTATCATACACATCTGGATTGCTCTTGATAGCAGTGAAATGTGTTGTGGGTGTGTTTGTGGAGATAGTGATTTTGTTGTATATTGCCTGGAGGAGTGGGAGTGGTAAAAATGGCTCTCATTACATTTTCTTCTTGTATTACACCCACAAATTGCTCTCATGTGGTCACAGGCTGATAACTGCAGTATCATGATGTCTGCAAGCTGCATCCAACTACACTGCTCATTAGTGACTTCAGTGGGAGGCAGGGAAAACGGCAGGCTTGTGTATATGCCTGAAGATAGAGTGTCGCTTTTAACCAGCATGCCACATTTAAAAGGCAGGAAATGGATTTATTAAATTATTTAATGTTGACATAATTCTATTTGCTTCATTCATTTTGTCTTCAGTTTCGCTCGACGACATCTCGGCAGTGCACCTGGGTCGTCAGTCGGAGGGCTTGAAGAAGAGCACGGAGGTGCAGGTGGAGGACCGCTGCTTCTCCATGATTTTCAAGAGCCGCCGCAAGAACCTGGACCTCATCGCCAGCTCAGATGAGGAGGCAAAGCAGTGGGTTAAAAGCCTCCAGAAAGTGATCTCCAACCTAAACAACCTCAGTCTGCAGCAGAAGACAGAGCAGTATCCTTACATGTAAAGTCACACTGTGAGCATGACTGAAGAAAATGGACTCAAACAGGTGGCTGCTGGTTAAGAACCTGTTAGCATTTGAGATCAGTCATCAGCTAAGATTTAAAAGGTATCTCTTGTACTCATTCCCTGCGCTGTATTTTCATTTTTGGGCTCAACTGGAATAAGTTTGCCTCATTGATAGTTTAGTATGACCACCCCTCCTTGTTTGCCATTTTCTTCTTCTTTCACCATCACACAGAGCCAAGTGTTTAGAGCGCACTTTATTCTGAGATTATTATTCTGAGATTATTGCATATACTCTCGATTCATTCTTTAAAACTTTGGCCATGTTTAATATGAGCATCCACCTTTGTAAAAGTGGATGCTACAGAAACAGGATCAAAGCACAGCAGGTCCTCTTTCAGTTTTCTTGAGCTTAGCTAAATAAAGGCAGTATAAGTAAATAAGTCACAACCAGTTAGAGCTGAATGAAAGGTGTCTGTATGTCAACTCCTTACATCACAAACCTTCCAGCTGGATCTTCAGCTGCTTGAGTAAAGCAGACAAGAACAAAGACGATGAGCTGAACCCAACAGAGGTCAAGGACTTCCTGAGTCTGATCAACATCGAAGTGGATGAGGAATATGTGAAAATGCTTTTCGAGGTTGTTCCCTCAGAGCTTCATATCTTCAACAGTGAAGCTGACTTTTAATGTAATTTCATATTATTTTAAAATTATAATGTGGGCTAATCTTCGTGTTACTTTCCCACAATACAGAAATGTGACAAATCACAGTCTGGATGCCTGGCAGGAGAGGAAATTGAACACTTTTATGATCTGCTGACCCATCGGGAGGAAATTGACGTTATCTACGGGGAGTACGCTAAAACCACCGGCTTTATGAGCCCTCAGGACCTGGTGGACTTTCTAATGAAAGAACAGAGGGAGAAAGCAACGCTGGCTGAGGCGCACAAAATCATTGAGGACTTTGAGCCAGATGAAAATGGTCAGTGCACAGCTCTCTTTCAGGTCTTTTCTGTGATTGCGTAGTCTTCTCAGGATCAAAGCTCTGCTGGTTTTCTTCCTTTACGGATCAGTGAGTGGTACCCTGTAGCTGGATCCCATGAATGTTTTGAGGGTTATAAACCAGAAGGGTTTGTGGTACTCAAACTCCTGTCTTCAAACTGTGTATTATTCTGTATTGTGTTCTTCTGGGATTGGAGTCTATGGACGTGTGGCTTCCAATCTAATAAACCTGGGACAGACATAAAGTTTGATGAATGCAAACTGAACATTGATATTTCCTGTTGAAACAGATGCTAGAATGCATGGAAGCAGTTCCTCTGTTTCGTTCTATGCTGGGTCCTCCTCGGCATGTTGCCATCAGCTGGAGAACTAGATTTTCTTCTTTGTTGGAACTCCAAACATTTGCCCCTCCCTGAGCCTGCTTCTGCTGGAGGTTTATTCCTGTTAAAAGGGAGTTTTTCCTTCCCACTGTCACCGAGTGCTCGCTCACAGGGGGTCATTTTGGCTGTTGGGTTTTCTCTGTAATTATTGTAGGGCCTTTACCTTACAGTATAATACGCCCTGAGGCGGCTGTTTGTTGTGATTTGCCGTGATGTTTGTTGTGATTTATAAATAAAATAGAATAGAATTGAATTAATTTCTAAAGTTTCACGTGAGTCTAATCTGCCTGGTTTTGCTCGTCTTGTTCACAAGTGTCAGTGTGTCACTGAGCAGTGCACCACTTCATACCTGCATTCCTAGTAGATGTAGACAAAGCAGCAGTCACACTGAGAATTTTGCGCGAGGCTATCTTTGGTCACAAGACTACTACAGCAGCCGTATTTTAAACTTCACTTACTACGTGGTGTAGGACCACCCTCAGCGAATACCCTGCATCAAACAAGTGCTTACTGTCTGGTAATAATCTTCACCAATATTGCCACAAATGATCTTCAGGCCATTTTATAGATTTCAGATTTTCAGAAGAGTTGTTCTGCAAAACTGGTTTGGAAAAAACACCAAACAGGAAGTGCCGAAATCTATCTCAGCCACTGTTTCATGTTATGATGCCAAACCTGGATTGTGGCAACTATGTAAGCAGAAGTAACCTTCATTCAGTTGATTAATCTGCATTCTTTTCAGCAAGGTAGTCTTACCTTGGACCTCAGTATGAAATACTAACAAGGGAAATTCATTTGTCTTAAGCTGTTCTCACACCTGCCTGAACATCCTAAAGAGTCTCATAGACTTTGTCCACAGAACCACTGAACTTTCTTTTTTTTTTTCTTAACGTGCTACAGACTGATCCGCTGCATTGTGTATGTGTACTTTCAGCCAAGGGGAAGAAGCTGCTGTCCAAAGACGGCTTCCTCATGTTCCTGCATAATCCAAATGCCATGATTCTCAATCCTGACCACAAGGAGGTGTACCAGGATATGAGCCAGCCCCTCAACCACTACTTCATCTCCTCCTCTCACAACACCTACCTCATGGAGGATCAGCTCAAAGGGCCCAGCAGCACAGAGGCTTATGTTAGGTAGCATAAGCTAAGCTTCAATATTTTGTCCTTGATGTTCTGAATGTTTGTAGCTAGTTATTTATCCAGATTCTGACCTTTTAGTCATCTTCCTATTAATGTGGAAAGAGACTAGGGACCTTGGAAGGGTTAACTTTTACTCAGCCCCAAATCAGTTAAACAATAACTGCTGAGAGCGCTCAGCTGCACCACCTGATCAAACCATTCAAAACATTAACTAGTGGTGTAGCAACTGGCGCGATAGAAGCATGAATGAGAAAACAGCAGCACTGTTTCTGCCAGTAGGAAAGGTCAATCACTTTACTGACTTTAAACAGGACCTGTTATGTTTGTCCTTGTTTTTT
>JAVDPK010002360.1:42379-61800 GCA_034780415.1 Cichlasoma orientale
CAATATTATCGTTAATCGCAATAATTTCTGAGACAATTAATCGATTAGCAAAATTTGTTATCGTGACAGGCCTAGTTTCATTACCAAAAAAGTAACCATGTGTTGGAAACAGCAAAATATTGCCAGGGCTGTTTGGCTGTCCTCTCACAGGTCACAGCAGAGGTAAGGGTCAGACCAAGGGAAGTCACCTCTCTCTCTGTAGCTGAGAATTGTGTTGTTTCCGAAACCGTTTTCATACATGAACTTCAGTCCATATTAAATCAGGAGAATTGCATAAGGGTATTTTACACAATTGTTATTTTATAACAGTAGGCTGCTTCAAACACATTCACACTACTGGAAATACTCCATGTGGTATGAGCGAGAGAGCTGCACGAATGCATGAATACAACATTCAGGAGGCAGCAGGCATGCAGTGAATGCACTAAACTATTACCTGCATTATTCCCACACTGACACAATGCAACATCACATGCTTTATTCTAGCAGGCCGACAGGTACTCAGTCCAAACTGACTGATTTGGACATTTGTTTTCTCATATGTATCTCAGCTGGGAGATGTTCAGAAAAGTTCAGGCCTCCAGTGCTCGTGTGAAAACAGCTACTGACTCCTGGGTGGTTTTGAGACTATTGGCACAGTCTATAGATCTGGCTAAGGGGTAATTAAAGAGAAGCTTAACCAATTCAACACCACTTCCTGTAAGCAGTGCAATCTCAAAGTTTTCCCCACAATGAACTGTAACTCTTTTAGTGGACCAATTTTCTACAGGTCAGTACAGATCCACTCAGCAGTACAACATCCACTGTCATCTTCTAAAAAACACTTAATTCAGCTAATCTACAAATGATGAGTACATGCAAGACTCCATTCCATTCCATTAAGAAAACCTCTGTAAAGAAGGAAAAAAAAAAAAAACACTGGAAATGGCTATAAATAAAATCTTAATGATACTAATGGCATGCTCAGAGATCTGACTATTGATTCCCTCACTGGTTACTGATCAGCTTTCTGCCTGGGCACAAAGCAGTCCTGCATAGGTTTTCACCAGGGCTGCAACGATTCCTCGAGTAACTCAAATGATTTGATTATAAAAAAATCCTCGACACAAATTTGTTGCTTCGATGCTTTGTTGAAACTCTGCAGCGCTCAGGCGTCACCATGTAAGCGGAGCGTTTCACCCACATTATCAGCATTAAAGTTCTCTGTCGCTGCGATGGATTTCCGCCATTTGGAAAAAACGACCCTTTAACACCAAGTGGATCATCGCTGACACGTTTTTCAACGCCTTCACTGCTCTCGACACCCGTGTGTGTGTCTTTTGTGCTCGCTGGGCTGATAATTTCAGCTGTTAAGATACTGGAACGGATCGCTATCACCACAGTTTGCTAGCGGGCACTGCCATTAGCACTAGAGAT
Organism: Cichlasoma orientale; assembly: GCA_034780415.1. Taxonomy (NCBI): domain Eukaryota; kingdom Metazoa; phylum Chordata; class Actinopteri; order Cichliformes; family Cichlidae; genus Cichlasoma; species Cichlasoma orientale. Next base: position 43,796 of record JAVDPK010002360.1, read on the forward strand.
TGTTCAGTAACGATGGGACCCCCCCCCCCCCCCCAATCACCTGTTCAGTACCGAGGGGCTCCATCAAATATTTTTTTATGCTTTAATCCCTGATTAGCGACTAAAAATAGACATGCAATAAAGCACTACAACATTAAGCTCATGCAGCCCCCAGTTTTTCAACAAAAACACTGATAACACAAAAGCAGCAGTTGTTTTACATGCAGTCTGTGTGCACACATGTGACAAGCACAAAAAAGGCGGAGTCATTATGGAGACAGTGAGCTGGAGCAGGTGGAGCTAAAGGAAACTTTTTTTTAGCGTCCTAAGCAGCAGTGCTTGTTCCTGCACCCACCATTAAACCATCCATCCATTCTCTTCCACTTATCCTGTTCAGGGTCGCAGGGGGCTGGAGCCTATCCCAGCTGTCATAGGGCAAGAGGTGAGATACACCCTGTACAGGTTGCCAGCCTGTAGCAGTGCTAACACAGAGATACAGACAACCATTCACACTCACACCTATGGGCAATTTAGAATCCCCAATTAACCCAACCCTAGTAACTGCATGTCTTTGGACTGCGGGAGGAAACCGGAGTACCCGGAGAAAACCCACACAAACACAGGGAGAACATGTAAACGTCACACTTTACTGGGAAACAGCTGGAGGAGCCCTTCAACCACCTGACCAGCAAGTGTTAATGTGAAGAAAAGAGAACTCTGTAGCTGCTCCATCACCACTCTTTGTTTCACACAGCAAAAAATCTGCAGTTAAGCTACAAAAGTTAAAATATGCAAATGAACTGTTAATAAGACTAATTTCTTATCTAATTAATCAATTAATTGATGTAATAAGCAATAGAATACTCGATTACTAAAATAATCGATAGTTGCAACCCTAGTTTTCATTGTCAATGCAACTGTTTTATTATTTGAGTCTAAACACAATGTAGAAACAGAGTAGAAAAAAGGCATGCATGTCACTCAGGTGTGAAAAAGATCCACTGCCATGAGTTTGTCATCACCAATTTGCAATGTGCCCAAGGATTAAGACAATGTTCTGAAAGAATGCTAACAGACATCTGCAATTCTACCAGGAGTGGGGGCCCAAAAAAAAAACAACAAAAAAAAAGAAATATATATATATATATATATAATATCAGCGTACCACAATCAAAAACTCAAAAAACATTTAAACCTGTAATTTTTTACAAAATGGGTACTCTGATTCATTTAGGAACCACGGAAAACCAAAAACTGCAAACTTATTAAAAGTTGAATAAATATAATAATATATACAAAATAGATTATTTCAAATACACACACACTTTGGTGTCTTTATAAAAAAAATTATCATGGCATGTGAAATGTTTCAGAAATATTTATATTCCATTTTGCTGATCAAGGACTTAAAACTAAATTTGTGACACATTTAGTGCTTACTTCTTCTTGTCTGAATACATTTAATGTGTCCATGAGGTTATAAATAAATAAATAACAAACAGGAACCCCAAGAACCAAAATAAGTAGAAGAAGCTAGAAGAAGTGGAGCGCTGACTGAAGGTCAGCGCACATGAATCATTCTTCAAAAATATCTTTGACATCTTCTAAAGCTATTAGCAGGGAATGTATCATAAGGGTAAACGGATCACATATGACACCTGCATCCATTTTACAGATGTATTAAATCATAAGGTCCCAGTGAACAATCTCAGCAGAGTGGTGACATTAAATAGATGAAACCAACAAGACCCCCCAAATTCCCAAGAAAGAAAAAGGCCCATAAATCACTGCTCTGACGACCTTCTTTTGGAAATTAAGTGCTGTTTTTTTTCCTTGTCTTTCTAAAGCAAAGTATGTCTATGACAATAAAGAAAATTATCATTGTCATCTTACAAGTAGTTACACTTGGACCCAAGGTTAATGCCCTTCCCAGCAAGATCATAGGTCTATATATAAGCTACTGCTTGGTAGCCAAACCAGTGCGAGAGGTAGACACATGTCGCAAGACAGCCAGCAGAGCAACATTAAGCGCAAAGGTGGTCAGTTTTTGTCCAGACAGTTTGGCGCCTGTTCAAGCTATTGGAAGACTACCTATTAAATTCCTCTAGGACAGCTGCTGGATGGACTACATGTTAGGTGATTTGCAATAGATACATAATCAAATCATTGGTTGGCTTTCTATTTACATTAGGAAATAAAGCCAAGAATCCTGCTGTCAACTCTGGCTGTGAGAGTGTATAGAAATAAAGCTGTTAAATATTTATGGACTTTTAAATTCAGAAACCTAGCTGTGGTTATAAACTCCCACCAAGTGCCAAATGTGGATGAGTTTTTGTTTGGCAAGTAAATCTCTGAAGTCTATCCACAACACTGGCTGTTAATTTGGGGGGGGATACACTACAGGAAGGTCTGGGGGCAGTATTGCCTCCATTGTCTGCCAATAACAGCAATACTAATGATGAAGAAAGTAACTGATGTTGAAGGTGTGGGAGCATTTCACAGAAAACAAAAATAAAGTTGAATGCAGACTGTGCAAAGCAGAGCTTTCCTTCCACGGCAGCATCACTGCAATGTGTGAGCATTTAAAACGCTGACACCCTGGAGCTGTGTGGCAGCTCTGGATGGGTACATTTTAGAGAGTTAGTGCGTCGTGTTGACACCCTGTTAATGTTTGTATAGTAATGTTTCTTTTAGTTTACCTGTCAGAAACAAGGTGTCATGGATGATGTTTGCTAAGCATCACCATTTCAGTTATGTTAGCTAACGAGTGAAGGAGCAGCTACGTTGTCTCCCATTTTTATTCTCGCATTAATATTAGCGTTCATTCTGAATAGTAAACCTCTTCATGAACTGAGTCGTCTGTCAGTTATTTTGGACAGGAAAAATTTGAAGCCTTATTTGAACTTTTGGACAGAGGTCATTATTATTTACTTACTTGCACATTATATTTTCATTTAAAAATAAAAATTGCTTTCACTTTAATATGCATTGCTTATTTGATATTTATTGTGATGTCACATTAATGTTAAAAAATACATTTGATTAGTTCCAAATTCGTATTTTTATGGGTCATTATTTTAATTGTGAGAAGAGACAAGAAGGTGACGTTAACAGGTGGGCAGGCTTGAACAGGTGAGGGAAGATTGAAATAATTGTTGACAAATCGACTAATCAAAAAAATAACTGACAGATTAGTCAACTACCAAATTAATCTTTAGTTGCAGCCCTATTACATACACTCTGGCACTTAGTCCAACATTATTTCATGCAGCAACCCAACACGCAAGCGAAGAATTCCAGAAGAGTTAATGTGTGTATGGCTACTCAAACTCCTCTGTTGGCATTGAAATCACACACAATACTACCAGGCTGCAGTCACTTGCATGACTTCAGAAGCAGGCCTACTGTTTATAACAGGTGTGCAAAACATATCGTCACCTTGTTAAAATAATGGCCCAAGACAAAAAAATAGAAATCTACATGATTCAGGCAAAAATAAAACTTTCATTAAAAAATGACTTAGGCTATTATTTTTTTTTAAAAAAAAGTGACGATATTACATGTTTACCGATACAGCAAGTTGATTTAAAACTGTTTATCACGGTAGTGGTATATGATTATTTTTACTGACATATACCCATATAACCCCCATCTGAAGTGATAAAATCCAGCATACACGCAAAAATAACCTCCCAAGACGCCCACACATGTTCAAGTGACACAGACCCCACAGTAGTTACTCAGGGTCACTTTTTTAGCTTACAGGCAAATGCATTGTTGTGCTTGAAAGACTTAAGTTCTCACATTACTGATGGTCCGACAAGAGAGGTTTGAGATGTGATACTGATACACACCCCATGCACCAGGGTGACCCGGTGCATGGAGAAAGTGTCAAAGGGCGCCAGGAATGAGAATCACTCGATATTAGGAGCGATGGGTCTCCTGGAGAAGTCTTTCGTGATGAAGTGGCAGTAAAGAAATACAAGCTATTAAAAAAAAAAATCTATATATAAAATTTTTAACTAAGAGGATATTTTTAGTAGTGATACATATAGGAAAAGACTAAAGCTGGAGGTTAATTTCGCTGCATAATACACAAACAGAATAAGCGCATCTCAAACAAACCGAATAAGATAATATTTGTGTGCATCTTACGATATGGTCCAGGCATTGATGACTATGCTACGTGCATGAAGTCAAATGTATTGATATCCAACAGCATTATTGTCTTTTGTTTGTGTACTCCGAGAAACTTCTTGCTGCCCTCAGACCAAACCACCGCGAACTCGATCCATACATGAATCTACTGTCAGAGCTGTCAGATCATATGGTCCACTCTTGTAGCGGAGTGTACTGTCCAAATGTTTAGTGCAAAGCCTTTGTATCGTTTGCGTTAGTTTGGTGTAGACAGCGAATTTACGTAAATGTTAAAAGGGAAAAACGCTTTGGAGCGCTCTTCATAATGAAAACGCAAGAAACAAACGTTATCCTAGTTGGACAACTTACCCGGAGCAAGGCCCCTCAGATAAACTTGTTGCGTAGTTGAGAGTTTTTGTTTAACACAAACATGTTTCCATGTTTTCACACAAAGGCAGCTAAATAATTTTAACTCCTACAACAGCTAGCAAGTGCGAATAAAAGCTAACGTCAATAGAGAAAAGTACTTAGCCAGCTAGCATTAGTTCTCTATCATTAATTGACTTTTCCCTTACCTTTTTCCTGGTTAAATATTATTTCCTCCTCCTTGGGATTGGAAACTTGAGTTATTATGGACATGTGGTCCATTTAGACGATTGGTTATTCCTGTTTTACTTCCCACAATGTTATTCGTACAAGCGCGCTCGCTTCCTTTGCTAGCTACTGTTAGCTAGCTGTTTAAGACGAGGGCAGGTAGCTAGCCCACGAAGCCAGAAAAGCGTCCGAGGCGCAGGGGTTGAGGCAGCGGTGGTAGCCAGCCAGCTAGCACAGTGGTGAATGGAAGCCAGTGAATCACTGTCATTTATGGCTTTCCGCAGACTACCATCGCTACAAAAACCTGTGTCTGTGGGCAACACTAGGAGCGTGCGTGGCTTAAAAAAGAAGAAAAAAAACTAAAAATGAAATAATAAACAAATAAATAAAGACGCTGAAATTGCTAACTATCTGAAGTTAGCAAATAGGTTAGCGAATTAGCCGCAAAGCTCCGATTATCCAAAATGCGAGGCCGTGTCTGGAGCACCGCTGAAAACACTTGGAAGCCCAGATGGTGGTTCTAGTCCAAAAACATGTAGCGACCGCAAGTTGTTCAGCGTTAAAGTTAGCAGACACTTTCAGACAAACGATCCATGTGTGCTGGCCTTACATCCCCTGTGCAACATGGAGGCTTTATGTATTTTGAGTTGCATCTGAAGCGGGGGCACCGTGAGTGGGAGGGGGCGGTTTGTTTCTGTGATGGATTCTCTCAGGCAGGCTGCACAAAACTCGCCGCACTACATTGCTCAAACCTTGCAGCTGGCTGGACGCGGCTTTCTTGGGCTTTAATTTGTGCTGGTCGCACGCAGCAGACCATAGCCCTTTATTATTAGCATTTAAAAAATACAACCAAACATAATACACCAAATTTAGCCGTATATGGAGACACCGAGCTATAGATTTAACACGCTCCCAGCCAAACAACAAACCGAGCAAATACTTGACGTTAATCCAAAACCTCTGGCGCCCTTGATATGGTCTTTAATAACCCGGGAGCGACATCTAGTGTCTAAATTATTTCAATGCCGAAGCATGAAACAGCCTGCAACGTATTCAATCCCGTCAGTCGCAGTGGGCTGTGTGATTTGGAGTGGGTGGTTTCTTGACAAATGACATTTTATATTGTGAGTGATTTTTACATAGAAAGACACAGATGTGATGTTGACAAGGGAAGCACTGACTCAATATATGAAAATTCACCACATTCCTTAAGCATTTGATACGTTTATAATGTGGTAAGCTCTGATAATACCACAGTGTGCCAAAAACGTTTCATTCAAATTAGGGCAGCATGGTAGAACAGTGGTTCGCACCGCTGCCTCACAGCAAGAAGGTCCTGGGTTCAAAGTCATCATCAGCCGGGTACACTGGGGTTGTGTTTTCTCAAAAATATGCAGTTAGCGGGTTAGGTTAATTGGTGATCCTAAAATGCCTGTAGGTGTGAATGTGAGTGCAAACAGCTGTCTGTCTCTCCGTGTTAGCTCTGCGACACGCTGGCGACCTGTTCGGGGTGTATCCTGCCCCTCGACCTGTGGCAGCTGGGATAGGCTCCAGCCCCCACCCTGAATTGGATAAGCGGACGAAAATAGACGGATTCTTTCCAAATTATAGCAACCTTGTTTTTGTCGCTTCCAATAGGAAAACGTGACTTGGGTCAGCAATTCATATTTCATTGCCCCTTTAATGTTTGCATATGATTTCTCAAGTCAGATCTATTTATGATTGGCTCTCAGTTAATTGCTATTCACTGAGTTTCTTTTCTCGCCATTATAAACCATTGTCTTGTTGTTTGTGAGTAAGATCCGATGTGCTCGGTGTGGACCACCCCTCATTGCAGTACAGTAGTGGTGGATAAATATATCCCCCCTCCTCCTCCTCTTCCTCCTCCTTTCGTTGAGTCCGCAACATCCTGACTGGCAGAGGCTGGTGATCAGAGGCAGCGGCAAACCCCCCACAAGACGAATGAAATGAAATTTGCTTTTGCCGCCACCTGCTTTTCCCCAATTTCTTTGGTATATTGAAGAACTGGCTGTAAACGCTGCTGCCCTCCTCCTGACAGTGTGAAGCGGACATAAGGTTAGTAAAACAAGTCTTTTATTTATGCAAAGTGATAAATATAACAGAAACCACCAAAATCAGTAAAAACGAGCGGTGTGTTATCGACTCTGTGTGCACGGACCATTGAAAGAGTAAACCTGAATTTGTATGCAGGGGGCTTTGCGGGGGATCTGCATAGCCATGGTTACATCTTGGCACGGACATGCCACACTTGTTAGTCCAACTCCTTTAAGTTCAACTCAAAGTGCGCCACATGAACCTGCTACGCACGCACTCACACATCCAGGTACAAGGGCTATCCACTTGAAAGTAACTGTTTTCCCACTCCAGTGCGCCATTCTTGGTCATTCCAGTAAGGGCTAATTATTCTGTGAAGTGAGTCCCCAGCGCCTCTCAGATCACATAGCACTGCAGCTGCCCTGCTGTACAGCAAACCAACTGCAAGACAGTACTATAATAGGAAGGAGAGGTAGAGTTGCGCAGCTGACGGTGCTGATTCCGAGGAGCCAGAGCTCTGCAGTCCTATTTAAGTCACTGGGCTGTCGATCCTGGAGGCTTATTAGTAAAATACCACCTCGTTGAAGCACTCTGGTCTGTCTCAGACGTGAGGAACTTGTGCTAATACTGTGCTGACGCATGGAATATTATAAACAACCTAAAGCGTTTTTGTGGGTGTATAGTTTCTATAGGCATAGGCTGATTTCCACTGGGTAACATGGCCAAGGGCATCTACCATAAAAAAAAAAAAAGAATTGTACTGATGACTTTCTACTCATATTTTGCCCTGGTAATCCCACATGTCCCACTAAAATGTAACAGTTTCCAAAGAATAATCATCCGAGAATGACCCTGTTCAGCAAAGGAAACCCTTTTAACCTATCAGCTAGTTTGTCTCAGACTTTTCTGTCTTGTTTTCTGTTGACTTATTCTGACACTTCTTCCCTTCAGTCCGGTCTAACATTATGTGGCTGATTGCTTTTCAACCCGTTAGGCTTCCAGCGTACAGATTCACCATGGGGATCAAGACTGCCCTCCCTAGATATGAGCTGTATCTCTACACAGCAGTACTTGCTGTGGCCTTGATATGGGCAGGCAGTTGGATATCTGAAGCTTCGAGTGGTGAGTGCACAACATGTCAAGAGATGTCCAGAGCACGCGCAGGCACGCAGTGTAACTGAGAAAGTCCAAAAAATCAATATCACAGTGCTTTAAGGTTTATAGAGGTTAATTGAAATCCACTGATGTTCACTGAAGTCAGAGTGAGCGGACACGTTTATGCGCCGGCTACCAGCTTTATGAGCCAAATTCCACTCATGATCAGATAAATCTCACTGAAAGACAAATAACAATACAGTTTAAATTCAATGCAATTTGAACACAGCCTCAAAAAGCAGCGTCCTACATCTATAACAGCGCTCCATTTAACCTGAAACGGTGCAAAGTTCATTAAGTAGATGAAAAGGGACTGCTTTCCCCCCCCGAGGACCTCCTGCATGTTCTTATTAGTGTGGTGCCAATTTAAAAATGGTCCACTTACTTTCTAATTATTTTCCTGATGGAGATATTTCTGACTAAGTTACACTGAGCCAACTAATACCAAACCCTTTATCCTGAAATAATACCAAATGTTTGCAGAATATTCAGAATATGAAATGCTTCAGTCAGCCTCGTCACACACTGATCTGAATGGACTGAGTGTAATCTGGTGACTGGTGCTGTCTGTCACTGTCTGTGCTGTCACAGTCTTGTTGTCAATCATCATTTTGGTCCAGATTTTTTTTTTGTTTTTCTGAAGTGTTCAGTCTCTGTCTCTTAAAATGGGGATTTGTGATGCTCAGGTCTGCATGCTACAGTAGCCCTGTATACCATAATAGTAGTCTGGCTGTGTTCCCAGAAGTAAGAGGCTTTCCCCGACTGACCCTTACATTTCGAGATCCTTTTTCATGCCCATTAGTACAGTCAGGCAAAGCTGGAGGAGCCGCCGTGGATGGGGCGTGTTGTTAATCACATTTGTTGCCACACTGAATGCCTCTGCTTTGATCATTGCAGTGATTGTTTTTGGTGTTATTTTTGTCATTTACGTGTTAGCGTTTTGTTCAGGTTGCATAGAAAACTAATCTCCCGCAACAAGATTATGTCCGTATGAGACTAGATGTCAGCCTCAGAATAGAAAGCTCCGCAATGAGTGTATTATGTAATATCTGGTGTTATGGTTATCTGGTGGACTGAAAGCACTCTCACCCCCTTAAATTCACATTAATCCAACAAATACACTGAAGCTGTTAAACCTGCGACTACCTGCGGGAACCTTTTCTTACAGAGGATTATTCGGATGATATGAAAATCCCCCAACAAAGCTGCTCAAAGCCCGGATTCCCCAACATATAGGCTTTACAGTGTTCTGCCATCCCTTATTAAAGCTGTTTTGCATTATTAATAAAACACATCAGCATGCATAAATCCTTGCATTTTGTCGGTGATTATTGGCCAGGGGACTACAGATGAAAAATAGCCTTTGGGCTAATTCTGGCTTTTTTAACCCATGTTTTATCGTGTGTTTTATTAAATTGCACTGTCCCCTTTAAATAAATAAATCAAATCAGAAATTATCCTGTTTTGTTTGTTTTTTCCTTGTTTTATTCAGAGAATGTAAACAGAAAGTCCTTTAAAGAAAGCGTGAAACCAGGATGGCATTACTTTGGCAGGAAAATGGTAATTCTCCCTTCTACATGTGGTCTCTATATGGATGCACAATCCCACGTTAAGCGGGCGTTTGCCACTTGATACTAAAGCATTTTCCGTTGCTGCAGGACGTTGCGGACTTCGAATGGGCGATGTGGTTCTCGACATTCCGCAATCATATCCTTTTCGCGCTCGCTGGTCATGTGATCCTTGCCAAGATCTTTACCCTGGTGGCTCCAAAGGTGCGTGGGTGTGAATGCTCAGGAGATACACTGAATACATGTACACTTGCACGGCCCTTTTGTTTGTAAATGCTGCACTGTATGTATATGTATGAAATGCATATTTGTTTGCGTATGTGTGTGCTCCCGTGTGAAGGAACATGTTACACGCAAAGCTGCACAGAAGGCCTCGAGCCGTTTAAATAAATGTAGTTTTATTGACTGAGTCTGTTCTAAAACAAAACGTTTCTCATGCTTTGTGTTTGAACACCAAGGCCTACAGACAATGTGAGCGTGAGCTGCATTCTTTGATATTGGGTTTCTGTCTGTTGAGTCTCTTCTGTGAATGTATTGACATATTTAAAACAGGTGATCATGTTATAAACATGTTTTCTGTCTTGTTTCATGTTTACAATGAAGATTGGTATAAATGGATGTAAGGTAACATGAAAAGAAATGTGAGAATTTCATAACATTTGTCATGCATTTCATTTGAACTGGGCATGTGTGGACAGTAGATTTGTTTTATTTTCCCATCATTTAATCCTTCCATCCTTAACTATTTTCATTTTTGCAGATTCATGAGTTTTATTATACTAACACCACTCTTCATATGTGTTCCTCTGAATTCTGAATTGTTAAGAAAAAAAAACATCCTGTTATCACTAAATCTTGGCCCCTTCTTACCCACAGCACAGATCCTTGATCTTTGGGTTGTATGGTGGTTTGGCCGTCCTAATAACGATGGGCTGGACCTTCATGGCTCTGGTTCTGTCTCATTGCATCATACTCTACAGCGTGGCTCTAGTCAAGAGTAAATGGATGTGCTTTGCTGCAGGCTTGAGTACGCTGGCCTCCCTCAAGCTGGAGCCCTTTAACTCCTGGCAGGTGAGTGGATGGTAGCAGAGTAGCGGTTTCACAACCTCACCTACTGTCCATATTGCTCCACACAGTACAATGGAGCTAACAAAATATTGTTTGGTTAGAACCAAATTATCTTGAAGTGTTTGGTGGCATAAGATTAATGTACCCCCCCCCCCATAGGAAGCCTTGGTGACCGGTTCCTTCAACCTCCAAGACATCCTGTTCTATGGAGGTTGTGGCTTCAGCATCATGCGCTGTATGAGTTTTGCTTTAGAGAACTGTGAGAAGAAGGATGGCAACTACACATTCTCAGACCTGGTGAAATACAACTTCTACCTCCCATTCTTCTTCTTTGGACCTGTAATGACGTTCGACCGGTATCATGCCCAGGTGAGGTTTGAAAATTAAACTTAATATAAAGACAAAGTGTTTTTTTTAAAAAAGAAAAAAAAAAAACCCCAGAAACACAGCTACAAATGAGTTAAAAGTTTAGGTAATTCAGCTGTTCTGAACGTGTTATTACATCAATCATCAAATATTCAAATTTCAATGGGCTATAATTTCCACTATAGCATATGACATAATGGATTTGTCCTGTATTATACTTTTTATGGGTTCTTCGAATTACTGAAAGCTTTTATTCTGTAGGCAAACAACACTCAGCTGACCCGTAAGGAGCGGGAGATGTGGAACATCACCACCAAGGCCTTGTTGCACCTGGGAGTTATTCTCGTGGTGGACGTCTTCTTCCACTACCTTTACATCTTGACAATACCCAGTGACATGAAGCTGGCCACCAAGTTGTCCGACTGGTGTTTGGGTGAGTATTTAAATATGAACCCTTTTTTTTTCTTTCATACGTATAGTTGGTATTTCTCGCTTCAGTTGTTTTTTTTATGTGGTTGCAAATAACATTGTTATTCACTTAAATCAAAGTGATTTGATGATCGATATTTATCACCAGCTACCCTTAGCATCCCTTTTGTTTTCATGCGATTCACAGCTGGGCTGGCTTACTCCAACCTGGTGTACGACTGGGTGAAAGCGGCTGTAATGTTTGGTGTCATTAACACCGTGGCGACGCTGGACCACCTGGACCCTCCTCAGCCTCCCAAGTGTATCACCATGCTCTATGTCTTCGCTGAGACGTACGTGTGACTTGCATCAGCAGTAAAAAAAAAAAAACACTGTGTAGTTTCCTGGTTCACTCTGCAAAGCCCTAAAAAAAGTGAAAGTATTTATGAAACTTTGTGTCTTTTGTAGGCACTTTGACAGAGGCATCAATGACTGGCTGTGCAAGTGAGTGTCAGGATTTTAATTCATAGGTATAACAGAACGTAGTATACGCAAGATGATTTTGATTTATCTTTGTGTTGCGTGCAGGTACGTTTACGACTACATTGGTGGAAATCATGATAAAATCTTCAAAGAACTTCTTGCAACCATCTGCACTTTTGCCATCACCACCTTGTGGCTGGGCCCCTGTGAGTTGGTTTATATCTGGTCCTTTTTCAACTGCTTTGGCCTCAACTTTGAGCTGTGGGTGGCCAAGTTCTTCTCCCTTCCACCATTTTCCACCATAGAGGTGAGAAATAATAAGTCAGACATTAAGGCTCCAAGGCATGCGTGCAAACATGAAAATTCTAGCTTTGCATAACAATTTGTGTCCGCTACGTTTTTATTTCTTCAAAAAAGGTTAAATGAAATCTTAAAATAACACACAAATGGACTGACCTACAAAGTTGTTGTGATGACATAGTTTAAAATTGGTCCTTGTCTCTCTATGGTCTTCTTTTTACCTCTTCTCTTTCCCCTCACCCCCCTCCCTGAGCCTGGTTCTGCCAGATTCTCTTCCTGTTAAAAGGAAGTTCTTCTTTCCCACTGGCGCCAAGTGCTGCTCATAGGTGATTGTCTAATTGTTGGGATTGTCTCTCCAGTATTGTTCCTGGGAGTTATTCTCTTTACAGTATAAAGTCTCTTGAGGTGACTGCTGTTGTGGATTGGCGCTTGATAAATAAAACTGAATTGAATTAACCTGAGTATTAGAGATACTAATATCCCTGAATACAGGGATAATAATGAACCCCCATCAAACATATCACAGTAGGATGGCAGCAGATTTACAGCATTGTAACCGTGCTAACTGATTTTGTGCTCTTTTGCGTGTCTTCTGTCTCAAGAGTGCTATGGGTGAAGCGATGTCACGCAGGATCCGCGGTGTGTTCAACGCTGCCAACTTCTGGGCTATCGTCCTCTACAACGTTCTCTCCCTGAACAGTTTGGAGTTCGCCAAAATGGTGGGCAGAAGACTGATTTTCAAAGGTGGGGAACAGCAGGAGTATATTATTTAAATTAAAAGCTTTTCTCTCAGTTTCAGCAACACAGAAAATCATGAAAAGAAAAAGAAGCTCAGGTTCCTTAATGCTCCGTAGATCACATGATTTCATCATGGTCTCTGATTTCCTGTCACAGAATTAAAGATTCTTACTAACACAGCTCTGGCAGGGCTCGGTCACAGGATTATCGGCAGTATCTCCTTTAAAATCATTCTTTGATGTTCTTATGCTCCCCTTTCCTCCTTCTTCCTTGTTCTATTGTTAGGCTTTCCTCTGTCCACCCTCTCGGTGTTACTCGTGACCTACTGTGGCGTGCAGCTGGTGAAGGAACGAGAGAGGCAACAAGCCCTGCTGGAAGATCCAGAGCCAGTGAAGCCGGTGGATGGTGGCAAAGAAAAGGCAGAATAACCAGGCAGAAAAACACAGACTTAATGGTCAACAGGCGCTCACGTGGTTCCACCCTCGGCCTTGCGAACTGTAACAGAACCAGACTGTAAACAGCCAGTCGGCTCCTTTATCGTTCAAACCCGGTGTTTTTGCGAGGCACTGTTACAAACTGTGAAAAATCCGCAAGTGCACTTGCTGTTGATAATCGCCTCGTCCTTTGGCACAAACCCACCGACAGTGCATTTTATATTTGTATTGATCTGAACAAAAGATTGTTTGAAATATTACAAAAAACCCTGCAACTATACCTAAAAGTACTTTAGGACATTTAGTATTTTAAAGGAAAAACTACTTTGAGCTGTGTGCTTCTGCATTTTTATTTTTTCTTCTCTCTGTTTTATTTATTTTTTTATCACCATCATTATTTTTCATTTTATTGCGATGGTGTTAACTTTGCCTTAGACCCCAATCATATCAATCTGTAATCAAACTGAAAGGGTAAAACCTGAAAAAAACTTGAAATGGGGGTGTCGCAAACGGAGTGCAATAAAGAAAACAAAAAAAGGGTGCTGTGGAGATCCTCCACGTAGCTTGCAACTGATTGTAATGTACAGTATAATTGTTTTACTCTTATTAAGAAAATTATAAGTGAAGGTAAAGTACTGTATTTTAGCTTGAGAATGTATCAGATCTCCTGTGATTTTAAGTATCGAATGTAGCTAAGTCACTGGAAACCTTTCAGAGAATGATTGCCTTACCATACTGTCCACAGGAGATCGCTGTAGGAGTGGGATTTTGGCCCATCTTTCCTTTGTCCTCACTCACATGACGAAGACCCCGACGAGGCCACACGCCCAGCAGGGGATATGGGTCAGTGTTATCCTGCCTGTCAGCAAAACCTGCTGTGTGTCTACAGTGCAGCAAAAACACAGATTGCACTGCTTTTCTCCACTTTGGGATATTTCTTCTAAAGGTGTTCATTTCAAATGTGACTTGTAATAAAGTTATGTTTGACTCAGAGGGGACACTCCTGCTACAACTTTGTTTTGTTGCTGTTTGCAGTGAAAATCATTGTGTACGTGTGTGTGTGTCTATGCGTGTTGGCCTGGATGGTCTGTATTAAAACATTTGAACAAATTCACTTGGTCTGAATAGATGAAAAGGCTTCGCTGCTGATTTGTGAGACACTGTCGTCTATCACCACAAGATGGCCCAGTTTGACCAAAGCTGATCACTGCATGGGTGATAAAAACAGTTCAGTTTCATTCATACAGCGCCAAATCGCAGCAAACAGTCACCTCAAGGCGCCTTACAACAAATGTTCTCCAAACTGAAGGTTCTCTCACAGAAGCATTGTCACATATGTTCCCTGATAATCTTTTCATTCGGATGCGTTAACATTTGGAAGCACGAAGAAGAAAAACAAAAGCTTTGCGTCTAAATCGTCGAAGCGGGTAACCATTTACAGGATGACACCTAAAAAGCATTGTTGGCTTCGTGATGAGGTTTACTGGCACAGAGCACAGAGATTTATTTAACACGATTAGTTACACTTGTGTTTTTATGCTGCTGCAGCCCATAATGACTACTGTGATAAAACTCTATGCAGCTACAATCTGTCATCTTAATGTATTTGCGTGATGACCAAAAATTGCTTTGCAGTGAATAATGCTATGTGATGGAATTTAAACATCTAAAGTGTAGCCTTTAAACTGCTCTGCAAGTACAAGTTTGGCGCTTAATAAATCAGACACTGGTGCTGCAGTGTCGTTTAGGGGTGGCCGTGGCTCAGGAGGTACAGCAGGTCATCTATTAATCAGAAGGTTGGTGGTTTGATTCCCGGCTGCTCCAGTCTGCATGCCAAAGCATCCCTGGGCAAGATACTGAACCCCGAGTTGCTCCTGATGTATTCATCGCAGTGTGACTGTTAGATAAAAAAGCACTTGGATTAAACAGTGCATTTAAGTATCGCTCTCACACTTTATCAGCCAAGTTCCTGGACATGATTTAAGACGGGTCCTGAACTAAATGACAAACTTCTCTGACAAAAGTTTTTAACCCTGGCTAGAGGAGACTTGTTATGTAACATGTTAATCTTCCAGGAGCTACCCAGCTGCCTATACAAAGTACTATATATACTTGTATACCTCCATTACTATGCTTGCCATATGATAAACTGCCTGTTGTTAGCCAGTGTGGTCACTTTCACAAATTAAATCAGTATTTGATTACGTGTGTGTGTGAAAGAGTCACTCTGATCAGACTCAGCGAAGCTGCCCGATGAGTTCTTCTTCTGGATTTAACAGCCCCTCTCATTCAGCTGTTTGTGGGGGTCTGTGTGGTGTGGCAGAGGATAGGCCCCCTTCCCTGTCCACCAAACTGGATTCCTCAGCTTTGAGTGGGTCCTGTCTATAAATACCCCTGACTTACACAGTGACTGACAGCCACAGACAGCTGCAGCCACAAGCCATCCAACTAGGAGAGACTATCCAGATCAAACTGAACCACCCTGTGAGTGCTGTGAGCCCTGCTCTGTTGTGGGGAGCAAGTAGGGAGCCCACGAAACCCAACCAGGACACGGCAACGGAACAAAATGGCTGCCATGACTATAGATCCAGTGGAGCAGCCTCGGATGTACCAGCAGACCCTGCTTCAGGATGGACTGTGTGACCTCTTAGAAAATGACAGATTTGTGGATTGTGTCCTCAAAATCCAGGACAAGGAGTTCCCCTGCCACCGCTTGGTTCTGGCAGCCAGCAGCCCCTTCTTCAAGGCCATGTTCCTGTCTGACTTGGAGGAGAGCAAGAAGAGGGAGGTTGTCCTCAAAAATGTGGAACCTGGGGTAATGGGGATGATCCTGCGGTACTTGTATACGTCTGACATTAATCTGACAGAACAGAACGTCCAAGATATCTTCATGGTTGCCAACATGTACCAGATCCCTTCCATCTTCTCTGTATGTGTGTCCTATCTCCAAGAAAAGCTGGTGCTGGGCAACTGCTTGGCTATCTTCAGACTGGGGCTGGTTCTGGATTGTCCCAGGCTCGCTCTTGCTGCAAGAGACTTCATCTGTGAGCGCTACCAGGTTGTTGTCAGGGACCAAGACTTTCTGCAGCTGGGCCCCAGTGAGCTGGCCATCATCATCACCTCAGACGCCCTTAATGTTGACCAGGAGGAGCAGGTGTTTGAATCCCTGATGGACTGGGTCAAGCATGATGAGACAAATCGGGTCAAAGATCTGCCAGAGCTGTTGCACTGTATTCGTTTCAGACTCATAGATTTGGATTACTTCAAAGAAAAAGTGGAGCGTCACCAGTGCATCCGCTTCAGCCAGGAGATCAAGAAGGAGCTGGATCTCGTCAGGGACGCTCACAGAGGACGTCTCCCCAAGCCGAAGAAGCCTGCAAGAGATGAGGCAAAGGGGGGTGAAGGCAGTGAGGACGAGGAAGATGAAGAGGAAGGTTACCTGCCTGGTATACTCAACAACAACCCTCGCTTTGGGATGTTTGAGCTGGACCTCATACTTATGATCAGCGACACAGGGACTGTGGCCTACGACCCGGCAGGAAATGAGTGCTTTGTGGCCTCAGAATCCACCGAAATTCCCAAGAACCACTGCAGCCTGGTGACGAGAGAGAACCAGGTATTTGTTGTTGGAGGGCTTCTGTACAATGAGGACGACAAAGACGAACCATTCAGCTCCTACTTCCTGCAGGTAGTGTGTAACTCATGAAAGCCATTAGTGGCTCTTTGTAACCTGAAATCTAACAAAGACTCTTTTTTTTTTTCTTTGAAAATCTTAAGATATTTTAAAATATTCCTCTCACATCATTGTTTTTATCCCTAGTTTGACCCGGTCAGTTCAGAATGGTTAGGGATGCCTCCACAACCCAACCCACGCTGTCTGTTTGGCCTGACCGAGGCTGAAAACTCCATCTTTGTTGTTGGAGGAAAGGAACTGAAGGAAGGAGAGCATGCACTGAGCTCAGTCATGATCTACGACAGACAGTAAGTTTATTATGCTGTATTAATATGGAAATTTGATTGTATATCTTAAATAAATTATGACTAACTCTCTTGGAAATATATCCTGTTGATTTCTGATTAAGCCTTCTCTTAACACAATGAACTTTAACATTAACAAGTTATCTTAACTTTGACCTTAAAATTAAAAATCATCAAATCTGGAGATGCGTGCTTTTCTTATGAAAGCAACAAAGAAGCAGCCTGCCTATCATTTCTTCTCAAAATCACAGATTGCACGAGTCATTCACTTTACAGTATCATCTGCGGAGTCTGTTCATAACAGTTCATGATCTGCGTTGCACATCTACACAGGTCATTCAAATGGGGAGAGTCTGATCCTCTGCCTTATGAAGTGTATGGCCATGGAACTGTATCACACAAAGGTCTTATCTATGTCATCGGAGGAAAGTCTGAAAGCAGGTAGGTGCACTCCGAACTTTAAAACCCCACATTTTTACGACTATGCTGGTCAAAAATAACTAAATAAAAAAAATCATTCAGTAGTCTCATGGTTTGTTCTACTGGTTTTGTAAATCAAGGTATAACTGTGGATAAATAGAACCTTCAAACCTTCCACAGGCTTAGTAATACAACGCGTACAATGAAATCTGTATGAAATCAACTAATACGTTAATAACACTGTATTCATTTTGTGTGTGTGTGTGTGTGTGTGTGTGTGTGTGTGTGTGTGTGTGTGTGTGTGTGTGTGTGTGTGTGTGTG
>JAVDPK010002360.1:61900-86089 GCA_034780415.1 Cichlasoma orientale
GTGTGTGTGTGTGTGTGTGTGTGTGTGTGTGTGTGTGTGTGTGTGTGTGTGTGTGTGTGTGTGTGTGTAGGAAATGCATGAGAAGAGTCTGTGTGTACAATCCCACTAAGTTCGAGTGGAAGGACCTGGCTCCCCTGAAAACAGCCCGCTCTCTGTTTGGCATCACCGTGCACAATGACCAGATCTTTGTGGTGACAGGAGTCACAGACTCGGGCCTCACCAGCTCTGTGGAGGTCTACGACATTGCCAACAACAAGTGAGACAATATTTTATTATATGCATATGACCTACTTTATTATATATATATAAAACCTACTTTATCTCCTTGTAATGAGGTGAAGCATCTGTCCACAGTAGTGAGTTGACTCACTGAGCATAAACAGCAGATCATTAGATCATAAAACACGACTCACGGTACTGGTGGGGGAGTCATACAGTGTTATTGAAGCTTGTTTAACACAATCACTTCCCCGCATGTCTTTGTGTACATGCATTTGTGTGCGCGTGTGTGTGTGTGTGCACGCGTGTTTGTGTGTGCTGTTGTATTCCAGGTGGTCTGAATTCACAGAGTTCCCTCAGGAGCGCAGTTCCCTCAATCTGATCTCAATGGGGGGGCTCTTGTACGCTGTGGGGGGTTTTGCCATGATGCCCAGTGAAACCAGTGAGGAGCCCGTCCCAACAGAGATGACTGACATTTGGAGGTGAGAACCCACTACACATAACAAGTGGACATAAGGTGACAACAATGGCAGAAAAAAGAGAGATGAATCACTCTACACAAAAAGTTGTATTTTTAGTGATTAGGGATTTTAGTGAGTTTTACAAAATAATCTCATCCAACAACAAATTTTTACTCAGACTCTGTTTTGTACAGAATAATGTATATTCAGAGTTTAAAGGTGGAGTTTTAAAAGTTTTAAATAATGAAGTCATGGGCAAATATGAGCCAAAAGCTCAGGATTCAGACTGCTCTAAACACTCAGTTCAGATTGTTATTGTTGTTTTCTTTCCTCTTGACTTTGTATGATGTCATTGAGAGACACGCAGCCTGATTGGTTGTGAGCACAGAAGCCCCACCCTCCTGCTGTTAAAAACTCCTGCATAGGAGGGGCAGCCAATCATAAGTACACTGGCTTTAAGACAGGAAAGGGCACTAAAGGAGCTTGTTTTACACAGTAGATGAACTGAGGGCCTGCACCAAGGCCAACTATGGGATAAATAATTTTTGTGGAAAAACCTGTGAATTGTGCAAAGTTAGAGATTTGGAGAGTTGGAGTTGGAAATTCAATTCAATTTTATTTATATAGCACCAAATCACAACAAACAGTCACCTCAAGGTGCATTGTACTGTACGAAAATTAGAAAAAAGATTCGAAAATGAAATTATGTTCTAAATGTTCCAAATTGTTGAATGGCAGTAAAGGTTTGATTTTTGTGATGTTTCTTGGATGAAGGAAACAAGACTGGAGGAGCTTTGAGGTGTGAGATCAAAATTCAGATGTTGGTCAAAGATGATACCAAGGTTCTTAGCAGATGATTTAATGTTGCTGGAGAGGGGGCCGATATACTGTAATGACTGACCTCCCTAGAGTAGCTGTTGAGGCCTAACACAAGAACTTCAGTTTTACCAATTAATGGCAATGAAGCACTCACTGAGGTGGGTGAGGCTGGTGAGGTTGTTGGGCTTGATAGAAAAGTGCAGCTCTGCATCATCATGGTAAGAAATGCCTTTGAAGATGTCAAGTAGATGACCCAGGGGGTAACATGTATAAAGAACAAAGAACTGGTCCAAGGATTGAGCCCTGGGGGACCCCACACATGAGAGACGCAGATGAAGACATACAGCAAACGGCTGTTAATATGATTTCTGAAGTATCTGTCAGATAAGCATGATGAAAATCATTTGAGAGCAGTGCCAGGGATGCTAAACCAATTTTGTAATATCTCAATAAGAATGGCTTCATCGTCAGTGTCAAAGGTAGCAGATAAATCTAGTAGGATTAAAATGGAATATTCACCTTTATTAATTTAATTTAATTTAAGTGCGTAAGAATATCATTAGTACTTAAACAGAGGGAAGACACTGGCTGTTTTAAAGGGATCTGGAATGCAGATGAAAAGGAATTATTTATGACAGAGAGAAGCCAGGGGGAGATGACAGGTAAAACCCTTTTTAATGAATTTCAGAGGGATAATGTCGGTTGGGCAGGAAAAAGTGTGCATGTGTGTAACTATATCAAGGATATCTGTTGTGGAAATCAGATTCAACTCTGACAACAGGAATGGGCGGGATATTTGAGCATGTATTATTATTATTATTATTAGTAGTAGTAGTAGTAGTAGTAATAGTAGCAGTAGTAGCAGTAGTAGCAGTAGCAGTAGTAGCAGTAGTGTGCTGAAATGGGAACATTTCTCTGAGTTAAGCTGAAATCTGAGTTGGAGTGGCATAACTGCAAGCATTTACAACCAACACTTCAAATACAGTGAGGAGACATCTGAAAATTCTGCATATTCATGGATTACAGATTTTCAAGTGAATTCTGGTACATTATAGCAAAGAAACGCTTTTTAAAAACACAATATTCAGACCTTTATATATATGTTTATAACCATGTCTGTGGGTAGCAGTAAAACACTGAAATATCTAAGCCACATATCAAATAAGATGAAGACGTCATGTTAAGGTCATTACCAACCATACAAACTATTTTTAAGTCATAGCAAAAAAATTATATTATATTATATTATATTATATTATATTATATTATATTATATTATATTATATTATATTATATATTGCATTTTTCAAATTATCAGCAAATCCAATCTAAAGAATTTGTGGAACTAAAGTGAAAACATTCTCTGTAAGTGAAAAGTATTGAGATTGCATTTGTTATTACTGTATGCTTTCCTAAGATGCTATGAGGGGAATTCAGCTCTAATATATTTATCTTCCCTACAGATATGATGAGTCAGACAAGTGCTGGACCGGGATACTGCGTGAGATTAAATATGCGGAGGGATCCACTATTCTTCCAGTGCGTCTCAACACTCTGCGCCTCACAAAGTTATAACTGAACCAAACTCTTGGTGCCATGAGGTGAATCATGTAACTTTAGCACTGGATTAAATGAATGTATTGATTAGCTGAGGGTCAGAAGGTAACAAGTGGGGATGAAAAAGGTGTTATGAAATAAGCATCAAAGAGTTTTATCTCTGTTTTTCAGCAGGGGGAGACAGATACATGCCAGAGCACGACATGACTCAGAACATCACACCAAATTTATTTTTCGAAAAAGCTAAAGTGTCACTTTGTACATGTTTTGTTTTGTTTTTTTGTAAAATCATTTCATGATGTTTATTATCTGTAATGCTTGATTTAAATAAATATAAAATATTGGCTGATTACGTTGCTTTTAGTGTTCTCTAACTAATAAAGCAGGAACAATGCTGAAGCCATCCCCCACAGTGCAAATGGCTTTATTCATCTTCATTAAACATTTTGTTCAATAACATCTTTACATGATGCTCCACATACTGTACAGTACATCATATATGCCTAAAATTTACATGGCAACACACGAGAGATACTTTGCCAGCTTTACACTGACGGTACGCAAACATCGCGAGTGAGGAACGCACTTTTAAATGTAAACACTTATTTCCAGTTGACACCTGAGCACTAAAAAGAATCACCGTAAAAAAGAAAGAAAAAAAACACACGCAACAAACCAGTTCTTTATCAATATTGGCAGTATGTGCATCAATAGCTCCGAGTCTGAGGCACTTTCAGTTAGTTTTACTTCAGTTCCAGTTTATGACACACACATACCACAAGAACCAAAACAGGAACTAAAGTAAACGCCAACGTGACTCTGATGGAATGTGACGCTGGACATGCGAGAGAACGAAACTCTTTTCTGAGAAATATGTGGCACATTTTTAACGAGGCACCGCCAATTATGATGCCTTTTTTGCTTTATAAATTATATTTACATCAACGCAAGTCAGTGAGCTCAAAGCCAAGCAGGCGGAGCTTGGCGCCAACATTTACGTAAACATGCTCCCAGTAACAGCAGGTGAAAGGTTTTAATTTCAGAATGACATAAGTATTGCAGGTATTTGGTCACGAATCAATTAAATGGCAATAGTAACACTTTGACCTGATTATGAAAACACTGATCACGTTACAGTTCAACCTGAGGGAAACATGGTTTTCTTTCTTAAATAACTCACCCATTTAAATTATTAAGGGCGCAGTGAGTTGAGTGGCAGGTGGGTGTGTCACCTCAGCTGGAGGATTTTTTTAAACAATCAACTGACAAATATGACTTACTGCACTGAACAATGTATGCAGTGAGCTATTCTTATTATCATATTTGTATGACGATTAGCACTGGCTGTGTTATGCACCCGTACATTTTATAAATGCAACCTGCTAACAAAGTTTGCTTGCAATAGTTGCATTAGTTATCTCCAAAAACCCAACATGGCAACGGATGGGTAATGTCACGGTGGCAACGTCCATCTTCTATATACAGACTGCGGTCGGGACTAGTGGGAAAAGTCTGGGAATCATCTGGGAATCGTGAACATGCCGATCCATGTTGTAGGTAATGAGATATTTTACAGCTAATGAAAACTTTGACCTGCTTGTGGCACTAGAAGAGTAAAATTGATGAAAATATTCAAAATAAATGCAGTGGAATAAACTGTCGATGCAATCCAGTTAATGGAAGTAAGTTGTTGTTACTACGAATTTATTTACACTCTTGTAGGCTGTGGACTAATGGAATACATCTGGTCCATCTTTTATCTGACTGTGCGCTAAAAGCCTCAGTAATCTGAGCTAAATTTCACAAGCGGGAACTTCAGTCTCTTCTCTGGAATGTTAGCCGGCAGTAATTCAGCAGAATATGTTCCGAATAAAACTGTCATAGGCAGGATTAGGAACGTCCAGTGCGCTGGCTATGCTATAGATTCCTCCTCTGCGACTGCTGCTCCTGACAGCCCGGCAGAGACATTAAAGCTGTTCCCTTAAGCAACACGGGCCATTAGTGGTTGGAGCCCTGTTGTGTAACACACCCTTTTAACAAACATCTTGCTTCTTATAGGATGCAGCTTGTCTCTGGTGCTATCTATCAGAGGACCAGCCAAGAGCCCCATTTCCTTTTAACTCACTCCAGTGTCCATGAGAGTTATGAAGCACTTTCTCCCTGCAGTACCATGTTACTGTGCTGTACTGTGCTGTAGTTATAACTGGCCATAACTGGCCTGTAGCCTTTTCCAGTTGACTCATGGCATGATATTAACAAAGCATTACTATGCAGTATAAGCCCATCTGTATATATTTCCATGTGACACTAGCTTTCATGCAAATATCAGACACCCACTGTCAGTGCAGCCCTCCCTAATCAAAGGCACCTTATTATAGTGTTCCTTTTTTGTTATTAACCCAGTAGGGAGTGTTTACATAGCGGATTTACCTTTCCATTCTGGCAAGAAAAAGTTAGTCTTACTCGATTTTTGACAGGTAATCGCTAAAAATACTCAGTTACCAATATCAACCATATGGCAGTAGTGTATGTGAGCCACACATTCAGCACTTTGGGATTAAACCAAAGAGGCAAGGTAAGGTTGGGCTTCAAATGGATGAGAGGCGCTCCTGACACGCAGATGTCCGGCGTGTCGTAGGGCTGCATTTGGTCATCATGGTGATCTGGGTGCTGAAGTTGTTGCCGTTGCTGCCCATGGAGGGCTGCTGGTACTTAGTATCAGCACCCAGAAACCTCTGCAGCATCCACCTGCGCCACTTACGCTTAATCTCCGACTGCACCTGCAGGAGAAGCAGAGAGGCAGACAAACAGGATGAGGAATGTTGTTACGGGGGTATGAAGCAGAGGTGGTTCGTGTGAAATGAGATTTAGGTACTTCATCTTAGCGAGCTTTCTTCTGCTCGAATTTACTCACCTCTCCATTTAGAAAGCAGTATAAGACTGAAACCACAAAGCCCTGTTGAAGAGAGAGAAAAAACACCTCCCTGTAAGAGCTGCTGTCGAAAAGAAATAGCAGTGTGATCGTACAGCTGGGGAAACACTCAAAATACTTGTGTATGAATAATGATGGTAAAATGATGACCAACTTCAGGCTCAGACAGTGAGTTTATCATTCAGATCTCCTGGGAACATTTCCCGGGAGATATCGCTCTGAGCTAAAACAGTTATAAATTGAGAATACTTTCCACTGCACGGCTTCCATTATTGCACTTTGCTCTCTGAGTTTACTTTCAATTTAATACTCGGTAAATTAGCAAACTTATTATTCAAGCGCGCAAAGTTAAACATGTCAGTGAAAGCAACCATTCATTTGCTTGATCTGACAAACTGTCTTCATGAAACTGAAATGAAAGGACGGCCACTTGTGGCATCAGTTCGGTCTAAAACATCCCATTTCAGTCATTACATAAACTCCAGTGATTCATCTTGGTGGCGTTTTGGGATGTTACCTGAAATGACCCAAGAATAAGGTCGACCACCATCCTCACTTGTGGGTGAATGCGCTCAGGGATGAAAGCAAAGACGATGTAGTTTATGCCAAAGAGAGGAATCAGCAACAGCGTTGATTTAGCCAGTCTCCTAAAAACAGCAGGGAGCAAGGTCTGTGTTCAGCTTAGTTAAAATCCAGAAAGGCTGGAGTCAAGACCTCTTACTCAGTATTTAAACCTAACAGCACAAAATTAATTAAATTAGCATCATCTGATAGGAAACGACTGCAACCCACACTATGATAGAAATGCTGACATTTTAGCACTGAATACTCACGAGTACTGATTGGACTCCTTTCTGCCGATGTCAGGGCAATTCATCTTCTGTCGCAATATCCGGATGATACAAATGAAGAGGAAAAAGTTCACCTGCCACAAAAGCAGCAGACTGGTTAATTTTGCATTAGGCTGAGATGTGAATGTTACTCACAAAGAGGCGCTCTGACTCACAAGTATGGTGACTAGAATAGGGGTTTTGATGATCCACCAAGGACTGTCATCAATTATCTCCCAGCATCTGACAGAAAAGAGGAAATGCAAGCAACAAATTCCTATAAAGAAATCACTTTTTTAAAATCATCATAAAAAAAAACTCAACTGAAAACTAAACCGTGCTGTAATGAAATGAAGCTGCAAAAAAAAAAAGTGAGGTTTTGATGGTATTTAGCCAAACGTTGTAACAGATGGTGTTAGTAGTAATGTATTACAAAGTAGCACATTACTGCAATGTTTGTCAGTATCAAGACTGGCTATTGGTCTTACTGTTATGATATTGTGCAAAAGTCTTGAATCACCCCTCATTCTTAATGTTTTGCTTCCAAATAGCCAGACCGTCTTGTCATTTTTTAAGTGGTCTTGAGCAATAGTTCTCCGGGCTTTCTGAAGTCTTTCAGAGTTTGTCTTTGGACACTGGCTGCTTTTTAACTCGTTTTCAGTCCTGTCCTCATACCTGACCATTTTCAAAGGAATGTTTTTGTTTGTTAAGACACTTAACGCTGACCTATGAGTCTTTCTAGCACTAAAAAAAAGCACCAAACTCAAGGGATGAGCCAGTGTTGTGTCTACACATAATAGACAACTTAGCAAAGAACATTGCTACTACAGCCTGTTGGAAACACACATAATGTGTTCCCATCTCTTTAGCCGAATCAATTAAAAATCCCAAAAATAACATAGTTTGACAGATTTTTGTACCATAAGGTGATTCCCAAAGAGCTATTAGCTGAAAACCCGGCATATCTCAGCACGGTGTGGTAGGAAAAAAATCCAGCAGAGACCCCTCAAAGAACCTGAGAGATGCACCTGTCCCATCAGCTGACCCGCTGTTCACCGAAGCTTCAACAGAAATGATCTCAGTGGCTCTTTTGCACAGTGCTGTATTTCTAATATCTGTATCTGTATTGGCCAAGGCTTTCACAATCAGTGCATCCCAAATGATAACTTCACTTTAATCAACAAGAAAACAAGGCTAAAATGATTAACTCACCCAGGGTGATTTAAAAAAGCCTTCGTAATCGCCCATGCTGAGATAAAGATTGTTGGAGCTCCTGCAGATGAATTACAACATAAACAGAATTAGTTGTGGAGTATTTCAACATGAAAATGAGCTCTGTTTCTCAGAGAGACGTGAGCACTTATGTTGACTGCATTCAAAGACCGCATTTGGGCATGAAGACACTGTTAATCTTGTGAATGAGTTTACGGCTAAAGCAATATTGCATGTTAGGTATGCTTATCATTCTTAACATGACTCATGTGTGCTCCGTGCCAATATTGATTCATCCTGGCTATCTGCGGGAAAGGCTTGCTTCCATTTTTTACAACATTTCAGGCCTGTTTCTAGATTTACTTCGGTGTGAAGGGAAAAAAACATATTATTGAATATACATTTCAAAGGCAATTGAAGGATCAAAAGGTAAAATATTCATATTTTAACTGAAATTAAGATGAAAGTGCTCAAAGGTTCCACCCAGCTCCCTTTTACGAATATATGAATTTTGATGAAAGCTGTCACCGTATTGCTGCTAAAATGTAGATATAGGAGTTATAGGAGTCTACTTGTTTGATCTCTAAGTTTGGCAATGAATTTAACTTATTTATAAGTTATGCTTGCCATACATGTATAAAGCTGTTTGCCTTCCAAAAGCATGGCAGGACTCTTTGACTGAATTATAACAATGACAGCGGGAGCCAGCTGCCTGCTGCTGCTAATCTAAACAAGACTCATTCATATGCAGGTGGAAAATTCAGCATTTCTCTGAAGCAGCTGCATGTATCAAAGCTCGTTTACATGCAATAATATATACTCCAGTTCCCTCCCATAGTCCAATGATATGCATGCTAGGGTAACTGATGGTTCTAACTTGGCTGCAAGTGTGGATGTTAGTGTGAATGATATCTGTCTTGACCCTGAAGGACCAACCACCGGTCCGGTGTGTACCCAGCCTCTCGCCCAGTGCCAGCTGTGATGGGCTCCAGTGCTGCATACGTCTCTACATAATAAAGCAGTTATAAGTAATGGATGGATGTAGACTAATGAAGGCATTCAGGTTGCCTGATGACTGGACTGACACATCAAATCCCCTTGCAAATGAGAGCGACCTGGAAGTGTACTCATCAATCACTGGCATGAGAACTAACACTTACCCCATCCAATGATGATGTACCACCAGAAGTACTTCCTCTCAGAGAAGAAGGAGACAGCTAACAAAGCGTGAAGATAGAGGCCCTCCACCAGCAGCCAGAAGTAATTGGCCATGACCCCATAGTGGAACAAGACCATCACTGCCTTGCAGCCCACCTAAAATAAACATTAACATGTTACTGGCCTTACTGGGAATGCACCAGTGAATGTAGATAATATATAAATCTATTTCAGTTCAGATGATTCACAAGGTTACAGGAGGACGCTTTTAGCAAAGGGGCATGTTTTTAAGCAAATTATCAACTTGCCTAAATAAATCAAAAAGACACTGGAAATAATCAAAGCTCAATATACATGGTTTATTTGTGGTAGGGCTGACTATACTGGTGCAGTGTTTGACTAATTATATCTGTAATCTTCACTAAGATTCATCTTTAAAGCTCATTGCTTTTTAGGTCTGTACTTACTAAAGTGTGTCTACTTTTCTTTTTTTTAGTAATGTTTGGTTTTATCTGTGAGTACCTTTAACTTTTTGTTAAATGAAGGCCACAGAAGCATTTTACATCTCACTCTCTCACTCTCAAAAAAAAAATCCCTGCTCGTCATGCGGGCATCCAAGCCCTGGTCCTCTACCAGAGGCCTGGGAGCTTGAGGGTCCTGCGCAGTATCTTAGCTGTTCCCAGGACTGCGCACTTCAGGACTTCTGGACAGAGATCTTGGATGTCGTTTCTGGAATCTGCTGGAGCCAGTCTCCCAGTTTGGGTGTCACTGCCCCGAGTGTTCTGATTACCAGGGGGACCACTGTTACCTTCCACATCCTCACTAGCTCCACAGGTTCTTAGCTCGGTCATTCTCAACCACCTTTGGGGGTGTATCGGGACTTCCTCCCTGCTAACTGCTTGCACCCTCCTGTTACGTGCTGGATTGTCTCAGGGGCATCTCTGCACAACCTGCACTTGGGATCTTGCCTTGTGTGGTAGACTATCAATCTTGTGCTGCCATGATTAGTGCCTCTGTGCTGTCTGCCAGTCCAGCTTTGTCCAGCCATTGGTAGGATTTTTCTATATCAGCCACTTCTTCTATCTGCCGGTGGTACATGCGTGCAGGGGCCTGTCCTTCCATGATGGTTCCTGTTCTTGCTTCTGTTTTTTCTTTTCCCGATGTACTCGTGAAACGCTCCATGCATGGTAAGGAGCTTGCTTGTCTTGACATCAGTGGCCTCTATTTCCTCATTTGGCCAGCGTATTATCCCACAGGGCATCTGACAACTGGCAGGGCGTTGTTGCGGTGTTGAATGCCCAGATCTTGTTCTTCCTATTCAGCTGACTCTTCAGGACTTGCCTTCCTCTCTGCAGCTACTTGGTGGTTGCAGCTTTCGTAGCGGCCTTTTCATAGTTCCCATTTGCCTGTGGGATTCCAAGGTACTTGTAGCTGCCGTCACTGTCTGCAGTGTTGCATTCTGGTTGTGCAATCGCCTCTGTTCTGACTACGTTTCCTCTCTTTGTTACCATCCGACTGCACTTCTACAGTTGGAACGACATTTGAATGTCATTGCTGTAGATCCGTGTGGTGTGGATCAGTGAACTGATGTCTTGTTCACTATACAGCTTACAGCCTGATGTCATCCATGTAGAGGAGGTGGCTGATGGTTGCTCCAATTCATAGTCGGCATCCGTAGCCAGTCTAGTTGATGATCTGGCTGAGGGGATTCAAGCCTAACAGCAGAACAGCAGTGGGGACAGAGCATCTCCTTGGAAAATCCCACACTTGATGGTGACTTGTGCAATTGGCTTGAAGTTGCCCCCTAGTGTAGTATTTCCATATCAGTATAGATATGCAGTATGATTTTTTTGAGCAGTGTATGTGTATGTGTACACACACACACACACACACACACACACACACACATATATATATATATTTATATATATATATATATACACAGCGCCAGTCAAAAGTTATATTTTTATAAATAGAGGGGTCACATCACACGATGAACAAATTGCTGCACAAATTAAAACAGGTATATTACAACAGTTAAACTACACAAAGAGAATAGTAGAAACTTTAGGTATACAGGTAGAAGGTATTCAGTTAGTGAAGAAGTCGACCTGAAAAAGCCTGAAATTCCAGTCTCAACATCAGGACTGCTTAAAGCTGCTCATCAGCTGAACTAAGCAAACAACTTGGGTTTGAGGGCTGACAGATAACCTGGGCTAACACATTCAAGAACATGGTAAGCAACAACATTTTATAGGTAGCCAAAGGAAAGTGGCCAAAATATGCAAAATATGCTTGTGTTACATGTACCAGGCAGAAATCTAACTTCAGCACTTTGAACCAACTGCAACTGGAAAATTAGTGACTCACACATTTCAACATATAACAAGTTCCAGTGTGCAATAAAAATACTGCTGATGAAAAATTGCAAAGCCAAAAAGCAAGACCAGAGGTTTCTTTGCTTTGACCAGTGATGAGGCGGATCAATGACATACATATCAGCCTAAGATAGTCAGAGTTTTATTCCCTATGGGCCAAGCTAAAAGACTGTAGGATTTGTTTCTTGTTAGGAATGATGCAGATATTGACCATGTTTAACAGACAGAGTGGTATAAGTCTAAGACATTACACAGAGACAGCCATTCTAACGCTGGCAGGGAGCTTTTGTTCCACTAACATCAGGTTCATTCTCCCTTATCTAAGATAAACAAGTATCTACTGTCACACTTGATACACACTAAATGCACACATTTGCAAGTTTTATATCAGTGTTACCAAACAATGCTGTCTTTCTATTATTTTTCCATCTTCGTCTTTGTTATCAAATGTAACATTGCTTGGTACTCTCTGTCCTGCTGGGCTGACATTGTTGACCTGAGGTGGATAAGGGCTTACGGTTAATACGGTTAACTGAAGGCAGCTAATACAGGAAAATCAAACAAATTACACAGTCATGGTAAAAAAAAAAAAAAAAAAGAGTACCTCAGGTCTACATTTTTACATATGAGGAAGTAATTAAAAATTACCTAGACCTTACAGGGTCTTAAAATTAGATAAATTTAGCCTGAGATAAGTTAGTAGTTAGTTTTTCACACACTGCTTTGCATTTTGGTTTAGCTTTTGTTAAATCAATAACGACACGGCGTAAAATGTCACGTTTTGTAGTTCACCTGAGGCTGAGTTTTAAGACCCACTAAGGACCGAGTTTTTATTATGTCATGACGTGTAAAATCTTAAACTGTTAAGAGGGTGTGCTTTTATCTTACCGCAACTGTATGTGATTATTTTGTTAAAAAGTGGCCATCCACAGAAAAAGATACATTTGATTTTGTTCCAAGGCTGGATTACAGTTAACGTTGGGTGATTTTCAACCGTGTGAAAGTCAGAGTGATAAAAACTCATGTTAGTGTTCTTGGGTTAAAACTCACAACTCTCAGTGCGATTTCGCACGAGGTTTTCCGGTTTCACTCCGACTGCATGAGTGGTGCGCCTCGCACCAAATAAACCGAACTGATTTTAACGTCTAAAACTATACTTTCCCCCTCGTTTTGTTTTTACTCTTTTACTGTGGAGTTTAGAAAACCTTTCAGAGATTTAGCAGCTGTGTTTAGGTCAGTACAGTCTGTGTACCCTGAAGAAGAAATGTCTAAACTCAGCCATTAAGCAACAGCACTTAGAGATACAGCACTCTGGTAATAAAGTGGCGGATTCAGCCAGAGCAAGATCTAAGAAAACAGCACTGACGTTGATGACTTCATCCACCAAATTAACATAAAGCAGCCTTATTATATAAAACAACGTCACATCCAGGAGCTTATCTAACTATTTATCTTATCAGTCATGACGTTGTGGTATGTTGTGTTGATAACGTTATTACAGCACTCCGAATGTGATTTATTGACCAAGCTGTCTGAAGCCCAGGCTTAATGTTCAAGTTCAGACTTAATGTTCAGCAAACAGAAACTCTCACAACATCCTGGTGCACAGATGAAAAGGGATACACTGCTTTAGGAGCAGAAGTGCCTTGGCAAACACTGCTACACCCAGAACGCTGGGTAAACTCTGAGACAAAGCATTTAAGTCAGAGTGAGAACAGTGATGCAGAACTTCAGTTAGACAGAGAGGAAAATCGATTCGTGCTATCAGTTCAATAAGAGAACAATCATTTTGCAGCGCTTTCAGCGACAAAGAGAAAGGAGGGTAAGCAGCATACTCACAGATGCCTGGCAATTTTCTGTCTCACCCACTTCGTACAGCACCACGTCCTTGATGAAAACAGTCACAGCTTTCAGCATGAACGACACAAACAGATGCATGTGGATGTAGTTCCTCGTGCACTGCAGCTTCCTGCAGAAGAATACAAACACACACAAATGAACATGCAAAATACTCTTAATGCATTCCGTCTGATTAACACTTTAAATATTAAGCAGCACTTAGTGTACATGATTATTGCTTTGTAATTTTCTACTACCATGCTCTGTTGTTATCTAAATGTCACAGCACATATAACCTCTGCAGTTGCTTCACACTTTATATGGCCATAGCATTTTCCGTGAAATGGGACTGGAGGGGGGGTGCAGAGAAAATGTCACTAATGTAAATTCTCTCCTTTGGCTGTTTTCAAACAAATACCTTCCCCGTGAGATGATGACCTGGGCTGAATTGTGTAAGCTTAGCAGGACTGTTGAGCAGAGAAGCAGTATCACTCAGCTGCCTTAAGATCGCATCTGCACCCCCAACATAAACAGCAAGTGCCGCTCACATCCTGCGTCTCGGCTCCAGAATGCAAGAATGCAAACCATAAAGTCGAGGAGTAAACACAGCACTTGTTGTTTAGCTCAGGACACACAAACAGTCTGAAATGCAAGCACCCCCCAACTGAACAGAGTGGGTTGTTTATTAGGAGTTGCACACGCTCGCCACCTAAACTTATTCTAATGATCAGTCCTGCATTGTGCTAATAATCATTTGCACGCTGGTAACGTGTTCTCTGCGACCTTGAGAATAAAGGTCAGGACAGAGCATGCTGGGAATGCATCCATTTAAGTGGTTTGACTTTACAGTTCGACTTAGCAGCTGCTTCCAGCTGACCCCTCTGAAATGCTCTTGATGTCAACATGGACGACTTCGCTCACTAATCCAATTACACTGCTGTGTGAAAAACACTGTTAAAGCCTCTGTAAAATGCAGGAAGCATGGTACGAAATTAGACATCGACAGGGTTTTATTGCTTTAAGCGGTGCTTTTTGTCTTTACGTGGGAACATTAAGCAGATTTTTGATGAATCTCCTTACCGGAAGAGACACAGTATGATGATGGCGACCGTCAGAGAAATGAGCGACACACTGTGACCGATGGTGTAGCCCACTTTGATGGCGCTGAAGAATACTTCCTGTAACAATACATTTCATTACACTCAATAAAAACAGTTTAGCGGGTATGGGGCATTTAAGTTCAAACTCTAGTTGCCACACTGACATCATTATCCACGGTGACGTTGGGATTATATCCACAGTCTACTATGTAGGAGAGCACGCTGATGGAGGTCCAGCCATCCGCAGTGCAGGTCTTTGACAGGTTACCTAATGAGCAAAGGGACAGAGGAACAAGACTGGAAATGATTCTTACAACTCTATGTTGCTGTTACTGCTACCATTTAAAAGCACAATAAAGTGTGTGTTGAAATGGGAGTTGTAAGAGCTACGGGCCAAATTTACCACTACACTTAATTAAAACGTGCTGAGATATTTGTCTCACAGGAATACACCCAAATAATCAAAGGAAGAGGAACGAATGACTGAAGGGGATCAGTCGCCCAGCTGCCTCAGAGATGCTGAGACAGTTCTCGTGTGTATTTGTTTCCATCTGTTTCTTAATTATGTTGAGGCTGTATACACATACACAGGTGGCCATCAGTCAAGCAGAGATATTTTAGTCTCTCCTGCTCATATGGGCAGAGGTGAAAGGTGCATTTTGACTGACCGTTAAGAAAAGAGAGAGCACGTCACATGAGATCTCACCAGAGTACAGTGTAGTGGACTCGAGGTAAAAAAAAAAAAGAAAAGAAAAGGATAACGCTCTTTAAAACTACGATCCATAGAGTAGACTAAAACTTGCTAGAACAGTAAAGTACTCTAAAGCGCAACAATGTAAAGTAGAGATTTTTGGATTAAAGCTGAGCCCAGTAGTAGTCCAGAGTAGAATACAACAGACTACAGCACTCCAGATTAGAGAAGGCTCTAATCTGGAGTGCTCTTATCGAGAGCTCTCCAGATTAGATACATCTCTAGAGCTCTAATCTTGAGTAAAGCGCTGTGCAGCAGAATAGCAAAGAGCTCTCCAGAGTTCAACTCCACAGCAGACTGGAGCTTAGCAGAGTGCAGGTCAAGAATTTAGTGGATTAGACTAGACATTGCTGTACCCTGAAGCCTTGATTAGCAGATTAGCGTAAAGATCACTAGACAAAAGTCGGGCAACTAGACCTTAGTAGAGTAGACTACTTTAGCAGAGAAACATGGAGCTGTGCACACTATAGGCCAAACCTTAGTGCATTAGCCTAAAACTTGGCAGATTACAGTAGTGCTCTAAAGAGGAGCTCAACTTTATGGTAGACTAGAGCTGATCCCAGGAAAGAAAACAGCTCTGGTAGCTCTGTGGTTAAGATGGTTTTTACCTTACAGTGTTTAGTCCCCTGAGATTACTGCTGTTCCTGTCATTGTGAATTAGAGCTAAATAAATTTAATTGCTTATATTTTATCCAGGGACTTTGCTTGAGTGTTGTTTCTTGAATGCTTCTCTTCCAATATTTCATGGAAGGGAAAACAAAACGAAGGACATAGATGAGAGACGGACCTGAAACGAGGATTTCACTGAATTATGCATCTTATTTTTAGGTCATATTTACTTCCTATGCACTTATTGCATATGCACATGGAAGGGCAGACTATATGGTATCTGATACAAGGAGGATTTAGGTTTTTATAATGTGGCGAAAGCTAGAAATGGATCCATGTCCAAATCAGGCACTTAATTAATTAGACCCATTTTGCTCCCTTCATGAGTCTCTAATCCTGAAGCATGGATTGACTGCTCCTTGGTTTTGTTCGGTCTCTCATTGTGTAACATTTCTTTGTAGAATTTCCTCATCGCCTTCCCTGCCAGTAAAGAATGGAAGCTCCGTGAGTTGGTGACAAATTAATCCACGTACTGAATGCTGCTGTAGAAATCAAAATGTAGGACATTCCACACATTGCCTAATCGTATCGCTCCACAGCCACTATCAAATCAGTCCCGGGTTGGGAAATGACCAACAATCCAAAGTCTTAGAATGTAGTTGGCATCAAAATTTGGTCGGCTCACAAATACCTGAACAGCGTAATGCGGAGAAGACGGAGGCTTAGCTTCCTCAAACAACATGACAAGACACAAAGGCGAAGCTAAGCCCCTGCTGTTTCAGCCCATGCCACCGCTGGATTTGGCTTGTTTGAGGGACTGCCAGAAGAATGCTTTCATCATCCCCCAAAACATGACTGCAAGGATTCCCAGTGTCATGAGTGACAACGAGGGGAGCTCATATAAGTTCATCACCCCATTTAATCGCTTTTATTTCCTTTTTTTATCTTGGATTTTTTTTTCTGCCAGTCAAAAAAGTTTTACCCTTTCTAATTATATCCAAATGTAAGATCCACAGTATTATTATATCAGCTTCATGCGGTATGTAGGTGAACCTGCTGACAGCTGCAGTCGGCACTCTGTCATTCTCAGCCTGTAGAAAGGGATGAATGATTGCATGTTTGTGTTAGGCCTACTAGGTAAAGAGTTCATGAGAATGGCAACTCTATCTCAGCTAAATTTATGATCCAGAATCTCTATGGCGCCATGTTTCGTAATGCTTGTTTTTTTGTGTGTGTGAGGCTTATAAAACGAATGGCTCGGGATGTGTCAATACTTCCAGTCTTTTGCAACAATTCCCAAAAGTGAGGTTAAATTGACTCGGTGGCACTCTGTGTAACATCTCCTGAAAAAGGAAAACTTTCTGAAATGTATACATCGTGTGTGTAACCTGCCAAGGTCATAAAAGGGCTTTTAATTGCTCAATAAACTGAAAAATCCACAGCGGTGGAGCAACGTAAACAAGGCTGTTTTCCTGTAATGCTTTCCCGCAGAGATACGAGGTTCTGTGTGCAGATGCCCGGATCGTTCATCACCACTTAATTTGGCCCTTTCGTGACCTGAATGCCGACCAGGTTTAACCATCAGAGACCTGTGTTGATTAGGTGATTTACTGCATTTACTGATATCATCCACATCAATGCGGCAAACCACTTCTCCTTCTTTTAAAGCCCCTATGCTTCATCCAGGTCCCTGCAGGGGGGGAAGGGGGGGGCTGTTGATCCTGTAAACCTCTTGACATGTCAGTGAAATATGTCTCTTCAACCCCACAGTTCTGGTGATTCTTCATCTGCCCCCTCTCTTTTCCCTGGAGTGTTGGGCTCTCTCAGGTCACACTATCACCCATCTGGGCCATTCCACAGCTTCCCACACAACCTTTCTTCCCCTCACTGAACCTTCACATGACTGATAACGAATCCACGGGTTTGAAATGCGCTCACGTGCGCAATATAATGCGGAAAGCACTGGCTAGATTATAAATACAGGACCTCCTACCCACGTTGAGTATACTGTACAAGCACTGTTTTGCTCTGTGCCTTTTTTAAATGGCACGGTTTATATTTACAGTATGTAGCTGCTGATAGGGCAACACTTCTGACACACCCATCAAATAAGAGCAAACACAGCTCAACATCTGTTACAGACTGTTGCACACCATTTCAGGAAACCTGTCATTCAACCTGGAAATGGCAGCAAAACACTGCACACCCTTTTCAGGTGCCAGAACCCTGGAGTTAAGTTTGGGTGTAGTAAATATGCTCTACTGAAAGGTGTCGCGCACACGGCCAACGACAAGCAGCACACACCCAGCAGAACTCCGACCATGTTAAAATCCACTGTGGAAGTGGATGATCTACACAGGGGTGGATTAAAGGATATTACGCGTATTACTGACATGATATCCAATTTTCATTTTCAAATAAAAATGATTATTGCCAACACTGGCGTATGGACACACCTTTAGTGCCGGAACCTGACCGGTGCATTCATCTGCAGCAGGCGCTGAGGTAAAGGACCAGCAGCAGCTTTATGAGCACAAACGAGTGTAGCAAATATTATTTTTGACAATACTCCAAGTGACGGCACACAGCTCAAACATGTAGACATGAGCTTACAAAGCTCTGTATGCCAATGCAAAACCACACCAGGACTTCTAGGGGAATTTAAAAGCTTCCTCACAGCTGAAGCATATTACACAAAGAGTGATCATTTCAGTCACTGCAAACATCTTTTTTTTTTTTTTTTTTTAAAGAGAAATGAAAAGAGCCACATCTGCGATTCTACGACAGCTGTTTGAATTCCTGTTCTCAGGGCTCCGAATTTAAAGCCTCTCTGCCAGCTGACCATAAATCAACATCTCCATCAACTCTTACTTCATAATTAACTGTGGAGACTCTACGCAGCAATTAATGACAAACGGAGATCTTCAAGAAACTCCAAGGGGAATATTCCCAGGAACTGCTTTACAAACATGCTCCAATTCAACTAGTAAATTCTCAGGACAGTGATTTCCCCTATACATAATTAGCACTACTTCCCTGTAGTGCGGATTAAAGAAGAACAAATAACCAGTGTGTCTCTTTGGTGAGAGCACGGCGCTGGAATGGGAAGTTCTTTATCTTGTTTCCTGCTACTGTTTTGAATTTTATGGTATTATTTATGATATGGAAGATGTGGTGGCAGAAAAGATAAGAGATCATGGGTTAGAATAACATCGTGAGTACGAGCCATTAGGACACTCCATAATTTCTATTTCTGGTTTCAAACATGGCGCATGATGATCCTGGCAAAGGCTCAATAGCAGGGATAAACAATAACAACAAAATGGAGGTTAAGGAAGGATCTAGATGAGCAGCATGCCGGCATCTCGCCGATTCTTTTTAATATCCTGTACTTAACTCGTGTCTCCATGAATAGGCATTTAATTTCAGGTTAATCTCAGACTCAGGGATATAGACATAAAACACTGGCTTGACGAGGCTTAGTAATCATGTGATGTGCTATGAATAGCTATGTATAGGATGTTTAAGATGTTTGAAGTATATCTTGAATATACCCTGTTTGCCCCAGTTTTAATGAGCACAGAAACAGAGGAAACAAACTACACTGAAATGCTCAGATCAGTTCATTGTTTGTTTTTTTTAGACACTTCATGGCATCCCAGCAAGCTTCATTAGGTGCAGCTTGCCAGTAGCAGGTTGGAGCATTTTGCTCCATGTTGACACGACAGCGTCACACAGCTGCTGCAGATTTGTCAGCTGCACATCCATGAGGGGGAATCTCCTGTTCCACACCATCCCAAAGGGGCTCTGTCAGATTGAGATCTGGTGACTGTGGAGGCCGACTGAGTACAGTGAACTTGCCGTGTTCAAGAAGCCAGTTTGAGATGATTTGAGCTTTGCGGCACGGTGCGTTGTCCTGCTGTAATCAGCCATCGGGAGCTGGGTACACTTTGGTGTGGCGGTTACCACTGTTGCCTCACGGGAAGAAGGTCCAAGGTTCAAATCCATCAGCCTCTTGGGGCTTTTTTTGTGTGCTGTTTGAATATTTCTTCCTGTATCTGCAAGGATCCTTTTTTGGGTACTCTGGCTCCCACATAGTCCAAAAACATGCTAGGTTAATTGGAGATCCTAAGTTACTCGAATCCTGAGGCTTGATGGATTTCAATTTTAGTGCTGATCCTGATCACTTTGGAAGAATTTGCCCTTATAATTTCTCTATAGGTGCCAGTGACTACCCACCACCAATGTATGAGTCTCACCATCTGCTTTAATTTTTTTAAATTCTGTCAACTTTTCTGATTGCTGATAATCGCAGAAAATTAAGGGGAAAATAAACTAATATGCTACACCTTTTCTCTAAAACACACACACACGTGTTCTGCAACCTTGTTTCTTACGTGCAGGAACATCCCCGGAGCTGTAGAAGAGATATTTGGGGCAAGGGATGGTTACCACCTCTCCCACATCGGCATTGGGCCAGCAGGCGATTTTGTCCCAAATCCCACTGCAACCTACAGAGAGAGAGGAGGAGAGGGACCAAATGTGTATGTTACCTAAACTCACAGACCCAAAGAAACAGACTTTTGCTCCCGTTTTGCTCAGTGTTTCATACACGAATCCCCTCGAGTGACAAACAGCAGCCTGCTTAAGGTGAAGGTGGAGCACTGGTGTTCCCATGGCAGCCAAAACGAGCGAGCTCCGGTCAGCCGTGCTGGGTTCATAACAGCAGATGACCCCAGTTAACATGCTGTCACGATGACTAATAAAAAAGCTCCTCGTCCTTCGTTCCACACTGTTATGTGAATTCAAAAGATCTCGCTGTCTTTCCACGGTGCACGCGCTCTCAGGTTGCAGAATCGGCTCACGCCGCTTTCACAGCACACCTGCTCGGCAGTTTGTCACCATGAAAAATCTTGCCAGAGTCTATTTGCAAGATTACCCTGTGGATTTGGCAGCATTTAAACTTAATGCAAATTTAAATTAAAAACATAATGAGATTTTAATTACTTTTGCATTGTGTGAAAATAAACAGAGTCCCACGATACTTCCAGCAATGTTTCAGTCACTCGCAGAGGCTCTGTGAGACACAGGTATCTTTATGTACGTGGAACATAAGGTGGTGCTGTTGTTGTTTCCACTGTGATGCAAACAGCAGCAGATCAGGTGAGTTTTACTATTGCACTGTAAAGGAATTCACTAATAGCATTTAATATAAATTAAGAACTGGATAACTGAACCTTCATATGTGACAAGTGGCTGGCATTAGGTGGAAAACAGGCACAATCTATGCACAATCATGCAAGGCACAATCTAGCTTTTGTTGCACTTAGAGTTTGTTGTGTCACTTCAGTCGGTGCTCACTTGTCGAGTTGGTGAATTAGAGACTGAATAAGAATGAGCTCGTGATAAACACGAAATCTGACATACCTGTCGTTCTGTTTTCAATCTGAGCCTCGCAAATGCTCCTCTCCTTGTCGATTTCGTTCACCATCTCACACATCTGAGTGGATACTGAAAACACCTGCGAAGAGAGTATTTACATGTTGTTTTTACATACTTCTTTTTGGCCATAGCTGCGTTTTAAAAAGTGTTGACAACACTGAAGGGTTATAAATGCATGCAAAAATATGGGCGCCACTTGGCAAACTGTTAATCTTTAAAGCAAATGTTGTTGCAGTGTATTTTATTTTTTTCATAAACTTCAAAAACTGAATCTGTAAAAAAAAAGTTTGAGTTCCCTTTTACACAGAAAGCAAACTTTTGCAAAGACGAGATAATATTCCTCATGTTTATGTTCTGAAGATGCGGCGGGAATTATGAAGTGATTCATTGTGGAATATGAGGATTTACCATCTGGACGTATACAGACCCTCGGCAGGAGCAGAAGATTTACTGCTCTTACTTAGATCCATGAATCTCCTCTCTGTGGGCATTAATCAGACTGGTAGTCTGTGGCTATTGTTAGCCCATAGGACTCCAGTTTCTCTCCTCTAACAAGATGTCTCCCTCATTTAGATTATGATTTATCTTGCACCTGCAGGCTCTGCAGCGTCACTTGGCCCATGGTGATGACTGGACAACAAGTTGTCGTTAATGGATCAGTGCAGCCTTAAGCAAGTTGGAGTAAGAGGGGGAAAGTTCCAGCAGAGAAATCATCGTTGTTATTATCGAGCTCCTTTATTAGAGTCTGAAACAGTCTGTGAGTTTTAACAAATGCTTTAAGGGCTCTAACCTCCATCTAAATTCCAGCATAATTCATACTTGCTTTTCTACATTAGACAGTTTGGAGGGAAGGATGGTGAGGACCAGAGAGGCTGCAGAGGCAGACAAAGGAGGCCGTTACCATGGAGTCCTGAAGGGAAACCAAGTTCATTGTTTCTCCTGGTAATTCATCTTAACCTTGGTCATAAAATGACAATGAAGGGAGCATAAAAACACATAAATGTCACTCAAAAAGAATCCCAGTCAATGACTACCGTTTTGTTTGCTGCTGAAAAGCGGAATCACACTGAACCCGAAGTGGAGAAAGAGAACTATCCGAACTTGAACTTATGTTCGTTCAAAATGTTCAAAAAGAAAATAAATTAAGGTAAGAAAGAAAGAAACCCTTGAGAAAACAGATGAGTCATTTTATCCGCACACGCGAAACTGAATTAAGCTGCCCACAGGGTCACAGCGGTGCGCCCCGTATCCAAACCTCTGGAGCAGCGCCCGCGCCCGAGCGCGTAAGCCCGTTCGCTGGGTTATCGGAGTCATCTGCGTGGTCAAGCTTACGCTGCCAAATTAGGCAAGCAGCTGTGGCACGCTTGACAGCGAGCTCAAGATCAGGTCATGAGAAAAGTCAGTTTTTAAACAGAGGATACTTACGGGCTTCAGCAACACGTAGGCGAACAGGAAGAAAATGCCATTTAAAATTTCCAACATTTCCTGTGAAATTGTTAAATCTGTTAAAAAAATATTTATAGTTTTAGAAAAATGAGAAAAATACAATGAATATCCGTCGCAGGATTAAATGGGTCCCCTGACTGATTTTGTGCGGTCTTGCGCTCTGAGTGGAGTGAATTGCTCCGCTCCTGAAGTCCTCCTCCTCCTCCTCCTCCCCCTCCCACTCCCACTCCCACTCGGGCTTTACCTTGAACAGCCAACAAGTAACCAATGAAAGTCCAATGTGACGCTGACATGTACTACCTGCAAAGAAAAGGATTAAACTTACTGCGTTTGTACATTCAACAGAAGAAAAACAATAAACGAACTGTAGCTGAACTCTCACTTACTGTTACTGTAAAAAAAAAAAAAAAGCTTGTTCTGGCTTAAGTATTACAGAGTTTTGAGATACTTGTACTTTATGTTTTTGTTTTTTAGGATACCTCACACAATTTTGGGACAGTCAGGGGGCTGTCCACTACACTGGAGGTAGGGATTGTAGAAAATTGGATCCATGGAGGATTTAAAATATAACAACGTGCATATTGGATGTTTCATGAGGTTTTCTTCCTCCTCTCATCTTTTTTTATTATTATTATTATAGACCAACTAACCTGGCCTTTAGGGCATTACCAACTGGAGGAATGCCAAGGACCAGGGAGCACTATTTTCTCATTGCTCCTGATCTTCTCCTCTTTTCCTTAAAGTCTGCCACTGATGTCCAGTGCGCCTCACAATTTGTTAAAAACAGATGATGGCTGGTGAGAGGAAACTACAGACAGACTGCAGAGCACTCAACAGATAGCGGACTTTTCTGACAGTATCATTTATTTGCTCACGCTGCTGATGAGTGGAAATCAGGTATGCGTAACCAGGTAACCCATACCCCCTGTAGACACAACTCAGTTATTTATAAAATGAGTAATATTGCATGTCCACGCTTGGCTCGTGAAGCAGTCAGAAACTTGACAGGCTTAACAAAAGAAAGCCTGGAATAATAAACAGCGATCTAACAGGAGTTAAAGTTGCGTTGCTTGCTTGCAGCTTTTGAAGAAGTCTTTCCTCTGAATTTAGAAAAGTAAGAGAATTGCATACAACTGCTCACTTGGCATGGCTTGGTCATAACTTCCTCATGACCATTAATTATTCCCAGCACAGCGATATGCTTGGTCAGTGCATAACAGTAAATCACCAGCTGTACTTTTTCTCCACCTCAGACACTGTAGACATTGTCACGGTTCTACAGTTATATCACATGTTAAAAAGCAGTGGCCTTCAGACTGAATGTCAAGCTTTATCACACTGCTACTAATCAGATCTTTTAGAGCCATCCATCCATCCATCCATCCATCCATCCATCCATCCATCCATCCATCCATCCATCCATCCATCCATCCATC
>JAVDPK010002361.1:17389-36105 GCA_034780415.1 Cichlasoma orientale
GTGTGTGTGTGTGTGTGTGTGTGTGTGTGTGTGTGTGTGTGTGTGTGTGTGTGTGTGTGAGAGAGTGAGTGAGTGAGAGAGAGAGAAAGAGAGGGAGAGAGAGAGAGAGAGCCTCACCATCTGGCCTCCATCCGCAGCCGGAGCCGAGGTCCTGCTGACAGTCATGACCAGCTGGCTGACTGGACAACTGTGCATTTGTAGCAGAAAAGACCAGAAGCAGAAGGAGGCGGGATACTGCTACGTCTGACCCGCACTGTGGAAAAAACAGACTTTAGATTTATTTAGTCATACAATGCATTCATCTATAAAAAGCAAAAGCAATATGTTTACTATTATTCACCTCGCTCTGTCTTTCCTTCATGTTAGAATCACAAAATATTCCTTTAATATTCTTTAATATTGCATTCATGGCCCTAATGCATTCATGTATGTTGATGAGGATGATCGGGAGGATTTTAACAGGAATGGGACGTTACTGGAACTTGAATGTACATTACTATATAATGTTACGATGAATAAGTTTACCCAGGTGTTATGGGAGGTGTTATTAACCCCCCCCCCCCCCCTTAGGTCTGTGGTGCAAGGCATAAAATATATTTCAGAAAGTTAAAATTACTTTAAAAATAAATGAAATTTGGTAGCCTGAACCTGTTTTGCCATGTGGGCATAATTAGGCATAATTAATTTATCTGTATTTTTGTAACTTTACCTGGTAAACCCTCTATACCTGTGTTTACATGCACGGAGTGCTATCCTTTAAATACTTCACAACTTCCTGTTTCTTATGTTGCCTGTGGCAACATAGCACATTAGTTTCTACTGGAAACACACATCTTTAAAAAACAGTGCAGTTTCATTCAGATTGTGTGATCCTTGTGTGTTTTTTTTAATATTTTCCAACAATGCAAGTCTATGGTGCAAAGTACTGAGCTATATCGGGCTTCAGCTGCACAGCAGTAGTAATTTAAAGAATCAGTTTCTGGCTGCTTCTGGTCATATTGATGGATTTGCTAAAAATTTGGTGGAAAAAATATATAAAAATAGCATTTTGTTCTTTTTACTGTGTCATCTATGTAAGATTCCCCTCTGGCAGTTTTTCAGACAGACGGGCCGACAGACAAGAGCACATGGAGCAGCCGTGAGGTCGGGAAGTAGAGGTCTGCTACATTTCCTCCATATCCAGCCCTGGATGAGATAAGAGCAGAGGGCAAACCAGACACACAGCACTATAATGTAGAGGACTGTGATATCCTGTACGCCTGCCAGCGCCTGAGCCTCTCCGTGATATCTTCTGTGCAGCTGGCACAGTGCCTTAGTCTGATTATTGTATAATCTACCACCGCGTTTCAAGTATTGTGACGCAGATTTAAATACACTGTGGAAATTGCCAAGCAGTCT
The DNA here is from genome assembly GCA_034780415.1 of Cichlasoma orientale. NCBI lineage: Eukaryota > Metazoa > Chordata > Actinopteri > Cichliformes > Cichlidae > Cichlasoma > Cichlasoma orientale. The sequence continues at coordinate 18,788 of JAVDPK010002361.1, forward strand.
GTGCAACTGGTGAGTCAGTGCATCATTGTTATGGCCCACCTTCCTCAAAATGTCCCCTAAGGGGCCAAAGTGGACCAGAACATATCAGAAAGAGAACAAAGCATGGCCTCTGGCCCCCGGTGTTGTTCCCACACTTCCACCGCTAATGACAGAGTCCAAAACACTTGACAAAAAATAGCCTTACTGTAGATGAATCCAAACAAGAAATCAGGCAGTCAGTCAGTATCAGATGTCTTCCTCGATGTTCTCACATCTATTTGTCCTCTTTAAAATTAGACCCAGCATGGATGGTTTAAGTTTTCTAGTTTGTAACGTGTCTTTTATTTTTGTTTCATTTAAGTGTGTGTTAATTTTCCTGAGCACGTGTGCACCAACATCTTGTGCAATAAGAGCACATCCCATGAACCATGAAATAAAAAACAGTATGCTGATCGGGGACTGTGGTGCACCAATCTTGACAGAAGCATAAAGCCATCAGTGTCTCTTTTAAACCATTCAGCAAAGTTGAATGATATAAGGCGTACAGCTCATGCTGATATAGTTAACTGTTGTCTGGTGTGGATAAGCAGGTTCTCTGTGGTGTAAAAATATTCATTTTTAAAGGTTGTGTCTGACTCATTTACTGTGTTTCAGCAAAATGGTTGTGACATTTCCAGCAATCCTGTATTGTCTCTTTAGAGGCGAGCCTGGATGTCCCGGAGGTCTGAGGCCTGTGACTCATGCTAAAAGCTTTTGGATCTGTGACACGGAGAAAGGAAATAAGAGCCAGATGCCAACAGATATGTACAAGCACATGGCTCACGCGACCAACCCCGCTCTGTGTGTGTTTGTGTGCATGTATATGTGTGTTTATTCTCAGCAGTAATACAAAGGATTCAGGTGTGACTCAAGTGATTTTCCAGTGGCTACAAAATTCTCAGAAACTCACCTTAGGAATTAAAAGACCGTCGACAGAAACACACATTCGAAGCACAAACTTTACACAGAAAGCAGTATCGTGGGTTTTGAGTGTTTACTTTTGAGCCTAAAATTTTATCCTGGGTTTTAATGTTTTTTTTTCTCCACAATTTTGGCAGAGGTGAAAACATTTCAGCTAAAGCAGATTTTACCAACCATGTTTTGGATTAGCAAAATTTGAGAACTGGCACAGACATTACTTTCCTGCAGGAACTGAAAGATATTGGGGTGCGTTGCCAGTAAATCATCGAAAATTCAAGACGCACCAAACTGTGGAAGTTTAACCATCTGCTCTTAAAGCCTATTCAAAGAACTCTGCTGTTTGGAGATCAGCGTTCCCGAGAGTTTACAAAGCTTCTGCCATTTTTAAATTAACTTGAGCAGTTGTTTCTTTTCTGTCATTTATTCTTTCTCAGCTCATTACAAGGCTTAAAACAATAGTTTGGTTGGTATTTGGCCAAAAAATAAAGTAAATGTCAAAGTTTGTGGAGGGTAGCAGTTAGGACCCAAATACAGGATGCAGACTTACTAAAGGAAACCAAGCCAGTTTATTGAGGCTGATGCAGGAGTTAGGAGGTTAAAAAAAAAAAAAATCCAAGAAGCAAAAACAAAACATAACTGGTAGGAATAGGACGCTCACGTTTCAACTTTGTGTCAAGCTTATGAAGTGCAGATGTTTCGAAACACTGCGCCGGAGTGTGGTTCAAAAAAAACAACCTCATCACGTGACCATGGCTAAGCGAGGTTCTCGTGCATTTCACCCCCCGTTTCTACTGGTGGCTTACCTGCTGCTTGTACATTTGATTGATGGGGTGTAGAACACCACCGCGAACTCTGAGAAAAAATTATGATCATCGACAGCAGGAGTAGCAGCAGCAACTACAGCACAGGACTCAGTTTGTCGTAAACTTTTTGACAGCCAGGTGAGTGTGAGCTATTGCACCCGCAGTGCAACTGCCGGTACCACTGCAGAGGCCAAAAGATACCTCACTGATGCATTTGTTGATGAGGGCACATGAGCCACTAGTTTATTGGCAGGAAGCCTGGCAAAAAAAAGAATACCTATGTGTATCTACAACGAGTGTGAACAGGTTTTTTTCCAAGTCGGGGGGGGGGGGGGCAGTGTTTAGCAAAAAAAGAAAGAAGCAGACTCAGCCCCACATCTTCAAAAAGATCATTGTGGCTTACATTTAGCTTATCTACAAAGTAGGTGACAAAATTTCAAAAGTGATGCGGTTATTTCAATAAACAGCAGCCTGAGCATATCTGATTTTATAAATTGGTTTGTTGTGCACTACACCGAATTACTAAGCAAGAGGAACCGCCTCACGTACATTAACAAAAGGGTAAAAACAGTATTTGTTGAAACATACTCCATTACAGTCACAGCCTGCTGTCTTTAATAATCAGGAAGTTTTTCTTGCTTTGTTGTGTGGGGATTTATCCAAAACATGTTGTTCATAATTATTGATGATCTGGTATAATATTAGCCTTGTTTCCGACTGTGCAACACTAACAGAATAGCATTACCGAGATGTGATAAACGTTTAACATCGCTGTGGAAATGGGTGTCAGTTTCAAAGCCTCAATACAGTTCTGACAGTATTGCGTTGAATGTTTCAGTGTTTCCCAAAAGCCTCTTTGCCCATCACTAATGACCAGAGTCCAACAGAAAACAGACAAGGTAGAGTAGAGCGTAATTATGGTCCTGCAAATGTGTCCGTCTGCATACACATTTCCGTTCAGACAGCAGGCAGAGAGGGGTTTTCACACACCGCAGACATGCTCTCATGCAGTCCTCCAAAATCCCCACTGTGCGTCTCTGGAAGAGATTCTGTCAAATCCCAATTGGTTGGCAAACGGGCCATAAAGGGAGGGAAAGGGAGAGATAGCAAAGTTCACCGGAAATGGGAGAACTGCAAAAAAAAAAAAAAAAAAAAAAACTTGAAAAGCACAGATGATGGCTGCAGTGGACACTCTTCATTGTTTAACACTGGGTTTCGCTTCAGCTCTTTGTAAGTTATAACTCTCTCTTCTCCGCGGCTGGCTGACGAACCAACAGCAGCACAAGCGAGACTGGCCCACAGACCGGTTGTACCTCATACTTTGTACACTGCCTCCAACTAACAACAGAGCTCTCTGCAGGTAGCCAGGCCATCCCTGTACTGCCAGCAGGCTGTGACTGCACTACCACGCTGAACCATAAATTCCACTTGAACATCTTAACAAAGGACACAGGGAACACTGGGCTATTTATACATGCAGAAGGCTGATTTAGGGATAAGGCACAGCTGTGGGAACAAGACACAGGTGCAAACAATCAGGACAGTCAGACAGGAAGTAATACCCAAATCGGGACATGGGGAAACTAACGATCAGAATAAAACAGGAAATGAGTCATGACCCTAGCTCTAAGACCAAAAATAAACTACTACTACTAGAACAGTAAATCAAATAAACAGGCAGGTACAAGTTCACAAAAACTAGACATGAACCAGAATCTCAAATCCAATGAGACTAGAACACAGCCCAGTGAAACAACAATTAAATCATGAACCAAAACACAGGACTGAAAAACAGTAACAGAAAATATGAAGTTAATGAGTAAAGACTCAAAAAATACTACAAGAACTCAAACTCACTTTTAGAATAATAATAATAAAATCTAAACAGGAATCCAAAACTTCATAAATAGAACTTAAATACAACAAGAACTAATACTCAAGATTACTGGGATTACTCAAACTGATACTGCCTGAACTGACACTGGGCTCAATGTTTTGCAGTGAAAAACTGATGACATGCTTCAGGAAAAGTTAGGGGACACTCGAGTTAACAGAGTGTATCCTCTAAGGACGTTCAAACTAATTTAATTTCCCTCAACATCACAGTAGTTATAAATTGCCTTCTGGGGACCATCAAGCCTGCACTCCATCAACAGGCCAACACTTCCATTATGGCTGCAGCAATCCAGTTATATGAAAGTTGCTCATGGAGCCCATAGAACATTCACACAATTTTACTGTGTAATTCTGTTACACAATACACAATTTTGTTCACCCAACTTTAGAGAATCTGTCTTCATCGCTACTCCCCTGTGGGTGACAAGTGGTTTTATTCATACAGGGGTTTTGCTTTATTATTTGTTCCTGTCAGAATAAGCAAAGCTCAGCCCCAAAGACATTTGGCTCTCCCATCATAACCAACAAAGAAAAAATTTATACAAATCTGTCATCCTACATGTCTGGGCTGCACAAAGGGGTTGATCCTGCCAAAGAAAGATTACACTTACACTTTTAAAATACTAAAACAAAAAAAAAAAAAACTCTCTCTTTTTGAGCAGGATGCATCATCTAAAAAAGAGAAAGGGGAAGCGGTTGCTCTAAACAAAAACTTTCCAGTGAGTAATACACAGCACTAAAAAGATATATCTCTCAAAGCCTAAATGGCTCAGCCATGGATATTACTGTATTAAAATCAAAGACTGTACATCTGGTGAACACCAACAATGGAGGGAGATTACTAAACATTTGACCGTCCCTTTTAGAGTAATCTATCATTTGTTATTAGTCAAAGCAGGGAAGTAATGCATCATGGTCCTTGAAAAGGCAATTACATATCCATCTTTCCATGGCTGACACACAGTCACACTTTACCACGCGTAGAAGTAGTAATTACAACATGAATCTTTAAGATGGTATGAAAGGCTGCAGAGTGGTTTATTTTAATCATTAAGGTGCATCTTGTGAGGATAACTACAGAAACAATGTCTTCATAAAGCAGCTGTAGCATTTTAGTGGTGTACAGACCACACTGTTAGAAGCTGTTTCTCAAATACACAATTACAAGTGACACAGACAGTAAAAGTGCCATATTTCAGACCTTATTTGCCCTAGTTACATTTAGCATTTAGTGTTACGTTTAACGCCTCACATTTTTAGAGAATTAGTCACCTTTGCACCTGTAACCTGATACTCGTCTCTCAGAGAGTAACAAGACTCACAGTGAGGGTATCATAAATAAAGGTAGATGGTTCCAATTTGTGAGTCCGTGGCCCATTACGCCGCTGCTTGTTCGTGTAATTCTTTACAGCTAGACGTGAACCCTGATGTGACTCATGATGTTTACATTTTCCACCACATTCTCCTCTGTATTGGAGGACATGGTGAAAGAGACTGGCCTCAGTAGGTGCGGGGTGTGGTTGGGGTCAGTTAGAGCAGATAAACTGCAGAGAATCATCAGCATATTGTTTAAACTTGCCTGACTGAGTCACTTGGCCTTGTTTTAAATTCCTATCTCCATTTTAAAAAGGCCTATTTATTGTGGCATGACAGGGGCTTGTATCATACATTTCAAATATACACAAAATGCACGTGCACTGCAATGCACATAGCTAAATCAGAACAGTGTTCTCCGCTTGTTTCTGTTTATTAAGACCACACACAATAAGCAGATTCAATCGCTTGAATTAAACAGCCTAAAGGAGCAGCACAGAATGAGCACTGAATGTTCTTTCTTATAAATTATATATGACAAGCTGTTCACAGCATTGTGCATATAAGAGGACAAGCTGGCCCTCACTGTAAAGGGCTGTGTCCACAATGACTCCATATGAATATATGTGGTGCTATATACACTCACCGGACACTTCATTAATTACCGGTTTGGTCCCCCTTTTGCCCTCAGCGCCGCCTTTATTCTTTGCTGCATCGATTCAACAGGGTGCTGGAAACACAGACTCCTCAGACATTTTGGTTCATGTTGACACGATGGCATCGCAGATTTGTCGGCTGCTCGTCCATGATGTGAATCTCCATTTCCACCACATCCCTAATGTGCGCTATTGGATTGGGATCTGGTGACTGTAGAGGCCGTTTGAGTACAGTGAACTCATTCTCATGTTTGAAAATCCGGGTTAAGATGATTTGAGCTTTGTGATATGGCGCTTTATTCTGCTGGAGGCAGCCATCAGAAGACAGGTACACTGTCATCATAAAGGGATGGACACGGTCAGCAACAACACTCAGGTGGGCTGTGGTGTTTAAATAATGCTCAACTGGAACTAAGGGGCCCAAAGTGTTGAAGAAAATAGCCCCCAAACTAAAATACTCTGACCTGTCAGTCTGTATAGCACCAACCATGTCATGTTTGAAGTCACTAAAATAACCTCTCTTTGCCATTCTGATTCTTGGTCTTTATTTCAGCACGTAGTTATGCAGGTGAACAGGTGTACCTAATGAAGTGGCCAGTGGGTGTAATTACTGTGCACATTTATTTTGCATCTCTGTAAACCAAAAATGAAAAAAATTAAAAATCCCAAAGAAGAAAAAAAGTGGCATCCTCAGTACGCACACATCTTCCTGCTAAGAATCTCACGATACAATCCAGCCCGCCTCTTTTGATACACGTGAAAATTATAGTTATGCAATATTTCATCTGTTAATCACCCAGTGATCAGTAATAATGATGTGTCCAAAACGTCAAAATCATTCCAGTTCCTTGCTCCTGTTCAAGCAGCTATTTAGTATAAGTCTGAAAATAAACATGTGCGTGCAACATGTGGGTTTACCGATCACAATGACCTCTTTTTAAGTCTGCAGCCATACAACTGCTGCCGCGTTTTCCCAAGAAATTACTTTTATCATTATTTATTCTTGAATTCGGGAAATGTTTTTTCTCAAATATCAGAAGACACCAGCTCTTCCAGCTACTGGCTGTCCAGACAATTACACACAGAGAAACTAAAGGAAACTTGAGCCTTCTTGTTTTCTGGTCTGCTGGTTAATATGAATGATTTTCTCCAGACTGTTTACATGCATACACTCAACTGCTGGGATGTTGAGTGTTTCATTTTTTTTTCAAACATAATCTAATTAAGGTGACAAAGATCATTTCCCTGCCTAAATTCTGATTTGCACATTGTTTCCATTTTGCCACGTTGCCTTTAAGTTGTACATTTTTCATTTGACCTTTCTGCCTTTTCAGTTCGCAAACTTCAAAAGCTTAGTGTTTCCTGGCACTAGAACACAGATAAAGTAAAATCTGCCCTTTTTTTGTGAGCATGCTTCCAGAATTTTAACATGATGTGCAGGCCAGATATGGATGATTTATTGACTTTTCAATATATCCCGCAGTGTTGTTTATGGACTCCTTTGAGGATTTCCATATACATATTGTTTCAGTGTCTATAATGTGGACATACTGATACCCTGTAGGGTCATAAAACCAGACAAAAAGCAAGTTTGCCAAATACCTTTTGTAGATGCGCAGATGTACACTGGCTGACATTTGGAAGAAAACAGTAAACACATTTTTTAAAAGGTGCTCCTGTGGCAACATTTTCTTAAAATGATGTTTGCTGTAGAATAGATCTTTAAAAGCTCCATTAAATGGAAATTAAGAGGCCCACATTGCTACAGGCAAGCCACCAACTCTTTACCCTCAGCGCTCAGATGAAACTTCAAAAAGGAGGATGGCAGACAACGAGCATTCATAACCAGGAAGAGAGGGACCTGGAGTCGCACTAGTTCCACAGCAGCTTTTTATTCATACGAGAATGTTTCTCTCTCTATTTTCTTACTGGGTAAGAGTTTATTTGACTGATCAACACATTGAAAATTGCTTCTTTCCATGAACCAATCAGTACTGAAGTGAAACAGTTCTGTGTAGCGTAACCTGCAGTAGCAAACTATACAATTACACTTACACAGCAGTACATGTACTGGGTGGCTGAGCAGGTTGACTTGGCTAAAGGTGTATTTATGTAAAATAATAATGGGGAGTTACCAGTAACCAGTACTTTTTCTCCTTTGATCTGTTACCGCCTCCTTCACCAAACAGTTGGGAGGAAAAAAGAGGGAAAATAACTTTCCCTTCCTATTAGTCACACTTTCCCAGGAAGGTTTACTACTATAAGCCTGGATAGAAGAGAAAAACATTTACAGTTCCAGTGCAAGTACCGTGCTATTGACAGTATTTTACTATATGCATATATTACTATATTTACAGAATTTTACTGTACATATAACAAAAATCAGTTACATTGTGACAGAAAATGAAAACACAAGTTAATTGACTGATAACTAATTAATTATTCTGCTGTTTACTGTCGCACAATCCGGCGGGATAACGAGGTATTCAAACAATCAAGACTTGCTTGGTTAACAAGTCCGTGTGACAGGACACCGCCCTGGCCTGATGCTGACATCCACTGTTGTATTCATTGTTCAGTTTTAATTTAAAGGCATGATATGGCATGAATGCAGCTACAATTGGGGTGGCGCTTGGCAGTCACCATGTAACTCAAGCCCTAAAAAAATAAGTCCAGCCTGAACAATAGCATTCTGTACTGTTCAGTATGCTTATTGTATTACTGTATAATAAATCATTACTTAAGCCTTTAGAACAGCTATTTTTTTCTTGGGCCTTCATTGTTGATAATATGGTCAGTGAGATCAGTCTAAACGTGGTGATTAAAAACTTGGCATGCACTTTGTAAGCAAGATTCGGACGATTCAGTTCTATGTTCTACAACATAAAATGATTAATACACTTAAGCGTGATTTCATGCAACAATCTTATTTGCATCCTTCTCGTGTGCAACATAATGTCATTGCTTTTGATCGTTTCAATATTGAAACACTGTGAACTTATACTACCTGTGCTTTCTTAAATAAACGTTGGCATTAAATCATTAATCGTGTAATGCTGGCCCCTCCTGTTCTGCTGTGTTGGTGGTCGGTGACAAATATGAACTCTAAAAGCTCAGTCTGCCTCACCTCTATATACATGAATTGGCACTGCAAAGGTGTGCATAGGTCTTAGTCTGTTGGGGTTTACGTTCTTGATAAAGGTACCCATCCTATTATTTATTATGACAACCCAACCGTGGTTTCTCGCTAACAATATTTTTTAACTAGACAATTTTTACTTTATTACAACATATTTTCAAGCTATGGCATGTAACCATTTTATTACATTCAAACAATGACAACAGCTGAGGGGGTAATTTCTTAGTTTGGGTAACACAGAAAGCAGGGAGCACCCTAATATGCCCGCTTGAATTTCTGCAGTGAACAACATCCTATTCTGTATATCATGTGACAGCTCAAAGCTACTGTAACCTTTAAATTCAATTGAGCTTTTTCATATTTCAAAACCATATGTAAACATCTTGCTATAATACCAGATTATCACTTTTAAACTAGGAAAGTTAGTTGAAACGAAAAGAGAAACTCTCATAACTTCTGATAAAAAAACAATGTGTTAATGTCATTTTATAGCAATAAAATGTGTCACAATATTGTAAAACTTTGCCTTAATACTCAGGAAGCATTTTTTTTTCATGGTGGCAGTAATAGGCTGAATTCTCACTTATCAATCTTTAAGAAGTGTTACTGTCATCGTAAGACTGAGTGTGAAAAGGCAGCTGCCTGATGTTGCTAAATGTCATCATCTGGACTGAAAGCCATCAAAGTGAGTGAAGTCTTTTTGTTGAAAAGGTGAAAAGGTTCATGAGAGCACGGCTGCAACATCATTTAGCTTCGATGAGTGATTTGCAGGATTGAGTGTAGAAAATGACGCACTACTCTAAATGACATACAAGCAAGTTTTGGCCGAAATAAATCTCATGTTTTACCAGTGATGTAAAAAAAGAAAGAGCACATCTTGGTCAGCTTTGAAGCCCTGACACACTGTTTGGCTCCTGGCTGCACTGTCTGACTGTCTGTCAATCATACCAAATGGCAGCAGTGGTTTCTTTTTTTCTTCTTCTTTTTAACCTCGCTAACATTCAGCACCAGACAAACTGTCCAACCTGTCAGCTTTACTTCTAACTTACTTTTGAGAAAAGATTCACTTTATGGAGCCTTCCATGCTTTTATTCTGCATTGCTTTTTGTACAGTGAGGCAGCCGCCTCCTCCTCCTCCTCCTCCTCCTCCTCAAAAAACAAGAGCCACTGATGTGACCAAAACATATGAAGTGATAAATGTTCAGCAGTTTCAACCCTGTTGACCTTTAATGGAGCCACTCATATTCTCTAAATCTGTGGTTTTCTGCTGGCTTGGACTGCAACCAAAACTAAGAGCTACCAGGGCAGGAAGAAATAATGATTCAGTAAAAAAAAAAAAAAAAAAGGAAGAAAAAGAAAAAAGATGAATGCTGCTTACACAACTTCTTTGTGTGCGGTCACCGCCTGCAAAACATACATGATTTACTCTGATCGTTTAATTTTTCATCTTTCGTGCTCCTTATAAAGCGCAGCTTTTATGATCGCGTTGTGAAGAAGGATATTGATTTTTAAAGGGGGGGGAATTTGTCTCTTTGATCTAAAGATGCTGTATTTCTCTCCGCAGCTACCTGCACAAGAAAACTGAAATATAGTTGCCTGAGAGTTTGTATGCAGGCCTCCTCTGACAAACACTTAAATGTGTTAACGCTTAACCTTAATTTAGGCAATGAAAACCTAGTCCCTCTCCTCCAGGCAGTTTGCAAGAACACGGCCAATATAATGTAAAACTGTTGACAGTCATAATAGAAGACTTTGTGAATTTGTGAAACCATGAATACTGGATAAGGTTATGCAGTAACTTCTAATCTACTGTGAAATGACATTAAGGTGTTTGCCCCTTTGGCGGGTTTGGAGTAAAAAAAAAAAGAAATTGGATTCTCCTCAACTTGTGTTTAGCTTTGGCATTAATTAAGGTTAGCTAAAATTAGTTTTAAAACAACTTCAAATGCTGCCACAAAAGCTCAGTTTTGTGTGCCCAGGAAGTAATACAGAAACACAGAGATAAAAAGACAGAGACAGCCTCCAATCCTTTCGCTCCTCACCGTACGCTCCACTTCACAGTCATGAGTCAATCTTTTATTTTCCTCAAGGAACACACAGATAATGCCAAAAACTGAGAACTCTTTGAAGACAAGTTCAGAGTCTACTTTGTTTAAAACAAAGCTGAAAAAATAAATGAACTACTGGTTCAATTTTTACGACTTTACCAGACAATTCCAGGCAGTCATATTATGTGGGCCGGGCAGCACAAAACAACAAAAAAAAAAGAGCGCGAGTGGATGCCTTCCCTTCCTTTGAGAGGAGTGACATTTGAAACAAAGAGCCCAGTTATGAGCAGTTCTGGGACAGGCAGACTGACGGAGGCCAAATACTCCCAGCCCGCCAAATCAACCGCCCACGTAGGGTGGGGTCACCCTGGGATGACTCATTCATACATGCAGAGGGAAACATGAGCGCACACACACACACACACACACACACACACACACAGAGGGGGGAAAAAAAGTATACAGTGTTTGCAAGTTTCTTAAAACACTAGATTTGCAAGGCAAAGCTGTAGAGAAAGATGCAACCCGGCGACACTGGGAGTGCACATTAAATGAAAACGAAAGAAGAAATAAATCTCTCTCCTTCACTCACATTTCTCCCAGCAGCTGCTTTTGTCTGCGGCTCAGGTGAAAGTGTTCCTGGTGGGATTGCCTGTCTGGCCGTCTTTCTCTTGTCACTGATAGTACGTGCGTAGGCGGCCTTTGTTTTCACTTGCCATTTGGGCAACCTGCCAGACCAAATAAGACTTTTTATAGTTTGTGTCTAGAGCACTCCTTTGTGAGATAGCTCATTTTATGGATCCTTGGAAAGGATTTGTCAATATTTCAGCATCCATTTAGTCACAGTAAATTACAATGGGCAGACAAATAAACACCATTTACTGGAGTTTGTGTGGGTTTTTGTGTCACTGATGTTAGTCAGTTCAACTTCCAATACTAGCTTCTGCATCTTCCTCTGGAACATTTCTTTGTGTTTCTCTTTGAGTCTGCAAAAGGGAACTGATGACATCAGACATATACGTTGCTGCCGCTCGCTGAGTCGCTAATGATAATGTGATAACGTTGATGGAGCCGGCTGTTCCTTAGCAACACAATATTTGACCATAAATAGAAACTGATGGACAAACATTGCCCAGCTTGGCTACCATCCAAACGCCAGCTCTGATTTCAATGAACATTTTCATGAACGATTTTTCCTAAAATGACGGATTTATGAACATCGATGACTTAAGCAAAGAGGAAAGAAATTTTTTACAAAGTGGTTGGAGTGATTCAGTGGGACATCAGTTTACCATGACAGCATTGGGAACCATTAAGTTTAAAAGTAATCTAAAAAAAAAAAAAAAAAAAAGTAATTCATTAAGCTATAATAGTAACATTTTAACAGTGATTGCTTATTTGAAAAAAGTAAAAAAAAAATGCAAAGTAAACAACTGATTACTCGAATAATGACGCACCACGTTACTCATTACAATGTATAAGGAATCTTAGTACATGCACTACTCATCGCAGTGCATAAAATACGGTTGGTGTCTCATCTTTGGCATCGGTACCACCGGCCACATCAATACTGTTGTCCTCCAAGGAGCTACAAACACACTTACCCAGTGTGTTTGTATTCTATGTCAAGGGGTCTTTTGCCAGCATCCAAATGTGACCACTTTGGAGAGACAGGCCCACTTATTATTGCCAGAATGTGATGCATCACAGCATGAATGCAAAAGGGCATCTTGTGTGCATCTGTAGGACACCAGTGACTTCGTATTTGGTGCCCTGTGAGTGATAGCTATGTTGTTTGTCTATCAGTAATGTTGATTTAAAAGCTGCCAAAGTTGATTACATTCAGTCTGGTGAAGTGGTCGAGCATGGGCCAAAGAAGAGCCCTTTAAAGCTGCAGAATAAAGCATTGGCACTGGCGTTGGCATTGGTGGGGATGCATGCTTTTCAGCTTTTGACATGCATACTGTCAAGGGATGCTGAAAAAAGTCATCTGGGTTTGGGCTGCAACGTAGCATAAAAGAGAACATGAAAACACAGCAACCCACATCGTTGTTTATTGGTTTAAAATCAGTCTTAAAGTGTTTAGAATTTCAGAGTATGGCCCTTGCCTGTGCTAATTTGAAGCATTTTCCTCTTGTTACGGATACATTACCATCAAAATTAAGACGTGCGTTCACTTTTTCAGGCAACAACAGAACATTCGGTGTGTTTTGCTCATAATGGAGCAATTTGGAGTTGGGGATGTGTCTTAGTTACTAAAAAGAAAAGACTAAATCGAATGTGAATTTCTCAGTGTCAACAAATCCCACAACAACAAAAAACGATCAAAACCGACAATGAACTGAGCCTACTTACTAGTGAAGTTTGCGTGTAGTCAAATCCTGATATTGTGTTGGTCACAGAGCTCTGCGTTGTCCAAAAATGATTAAAAACACACACTGGTGCAAATAGCGACACGAGAACTGTGTTTTATTTTAAATGGCTTCCACATGCACCGTCCTGTTGCCGTAAATGTGAGCTACAGCACCAAAAATTCTATTCATCGATGAACGGAAATTAAACGCAGAGAGGGAAGAGAGGTTTGAAAGCATTGGGAAGCAATTTTTTTGCTGTGAACTTGTATTAACAGTTACTAAAATAGAGGATGTTGTCAGCCCTATCCTAAAAAAGGAAAATGTGTAGTGCTTCTTGGTAGCACTGTTCGTTTCAGGTACACTGCAAGACAAAAGGCAGAACGTGGCACCGACACTACCAGAAACAGGAGTTTGATTCCCGCCACACCACGCTCAGCGTTCACAGCGCTGTAAAAACCCTTTGGATGAAAGAAGCCAAAGGGCCTTCTGTTATAATAAAGTGAGATCAAATAAACGGAGGGGCAGAAGAATTGCTCTGGGATCACACGTGTTTGGTTAACGCCAAACAGATGTAGGCATACTGTATGATTACTACATCATAGCATGGATTGTATACCCACTCAGACAGGAAAGCGATGGCAGCTGTTAGCCATCAGCAAGAACGCACAGGCAGCCCTTAACTATAGGCTGCAGCCGTGCCTACTCAAACACACATGAACATATGCACATGTTTGCAAATGTACACGCCATGCAGCCGGATGCACGCTCACAGGGGAGCGTGGGGAGGCATGAGCACACACCAACACACTCACAAATGAGTGCCTTTTATCTAGTTAATCTGAAGTTTAACGTCAGGGCCCACCATACGCCTACCGCCATCTTTAAAAGCACAGAGCTTCTGCTAAATGACATAAACATCCTGAAATGATCGCTGCTCTGTGTCATAATTTGCTTTTCATAACAGATCCTACTGCCTGGTTATTTAAAGGCTATCGGTGACCCTGAAACCAGAAGTTTCCTCACTCCTCCTCTGTTGTTATTTAAGGAAAACTTCAGTGTTTCCCTTTCTGCTCGGCAACTCCCTCTCTCTTTCTCTCTCTCCCTCTCTGCCATTCTCTCTCTCTCTTACTGGGTGTGGTTTTAAAGAGGCAAACTTGTGTGAATGATGTGGACTCTCTGTAGTCGCAGCTTTGACTCAGTCCACACCCTTCAACTTAAAGAGGAGTTTTAAGGAGGTGGAGCAAAGCAACTGCTTGGAGCACAGTTTGAGCTCGGACTTAAGCTCGGAGATTTTTATGAGTTGCATGTACGCACACTGCTGTGACCTGTGTTGACTTTGTGCTACACTCTCTGACTTTTGGATCTCTTCAGTCTGAGCATGTCAAGGCATCAGGGGTGCGCTTTAATCCATCTCCACTCAAAGATTGCGTGTGAGTATGAGGACAAATTTTGCTTCTCTAAAGTTTTGGAGCTGAGTGGAGTTTGCATGTGGCGGCGCACACAAAGGTGAAAATGAAAGAGGTGAGGGAGCCCGGACCGTCACGATGAAAAGGCATTACTTTTAAAAACTACATTCACACTTTTAAAAACAACAATCACAGTGGAATTCCAGCACTGCGAGTTCTAAAGGTTTTATTTTTATCCTCTGACATTTAAAAATTTGAAATTTTAGATTTGGTTGGTTTATTTATTTATTTATTTTCCTGGCATCCTTTAAATGTGTTTGTGTTCATAGATTTTATTTAGTTATTTTGTCTTTTGGCTGCTCATTTCATCAGAAAACATGGAACTGTCTGCGTGGACAGAGAGAGAACGGGTGATAGAAAGATTAATGGCACGGCAAAGTTAGGAAGTGAGTGGCGAGAACAGTCCAAAATTGTAAATTAAAATGTTTCACTAAAGTTCTTTTTTTTTTTTTTTAAAGAGAAAAATTTGTTCATTTGCTGCATGTTCAGATTCTGAAAAGCGGTTTGGGGGGGAAGGAATGAATGCAAGAAAGCGTATAAGCGAGGCCCGTTTGGTTGTTTTTAGAGTGGTCAGATTTTATGTGCACATGGCAGGTAGCAGGTTTTTCAACTGGCTCACATTTAAAAGCTGCAAACTTATTCAGCGCTTTCTTAAGACAGGCGCTTGAATTCAGGCTTGAATTTTTCTTTTTAGTCAGACTTGTAAAGTTTCCATTGTGTTGAGAAATGGGAGAATTCATCATTTCTTTAGCCTTCCTCAGCTCTCCTCATATATAAACAATGAATTTCTCCAACGCTCCAAAATCACTGTTTCACCTGCATCAGTTTCATTATAATTGTATAACTGATAATGAGTAACTTTTGCAAGTTTTTCAAAGGTGATTTGAATCATTCTGAATGTGCTGACAAAAAGAATATAAAGCTCAGGCCACGAGGCTTCTCTTCACTCTTTTCTTTTTCTTTCTCGCTCTTCTCATTCTCTCTTCCTTCCTCCTCTCCATACGTTAAAAGTTGGCACATACGGAGGAAGTAGCCAGGCTTTTCCACCTGACATCACTTTGCAGTTACAAATACACACACACACACACACACACACACCTACACACAAACACACACGCGCGCACACACAGGCCCCAACTCACTGCGTACCCGGGTGCTTTACCAGCCTATCTGGGTTTCCTCAGCAGGCAGTAAAATGGAACTGATATTGTCCAGAAAACTATGGTAAAAGATTTCAAACTCTGCCTGCAAAAAAAAAGAAAAACACCTGCCTCAGTCTGTGTCAGGGGGAGGTGCTGAAATAGTCCAGAGTTGGTTTAACTTCTCATAAGAAAAAAAAAAAGCCGACCACTGAACAAAGCACTGCTAAGAGCAGTAGCATGTCACTGACAAATTGCTGTTGACATGAAAATACGTCGGAAATAAGTCAGTACTTTAAGCGTCTGCAGCTGTTTTTGGAACGATTTTGCTTTTAATTTGCATAATATTTCACACATGCTTATTTCAAAAAACATGAAATGCACTTTTTACTTGTTTTTATGCCAGCAGTGAAGCATCAGCCTAATAATCACAGCTGAAACGTATAAAACTAATGCTTTCAAAACAACAAAAACATCAGTTGTGCTGCCGCAGTGGTACACAAAAGCAATTTAATGACATTTCAATCTACGAGAAGCAGAGAAAATTACAGGAAAACACTTGAACTACAGCGCTGTTGTAAAACTGCTTTACATCAGAACCGGATCAAATAAGGCGCACACACACGCAGTTCGCTGTGACGGTGTCCAGGCCTTGCTGATTGGATGTTATTGATGTGATATTTCATGTGTACAGTGGAAACCAGGAAAACGCTCTCAAAAGAAGCTGTTTTATTGATCATCTTGTTTATAAAGACCGGGTCCTGTTAGAAACAGTGTCACGCTTAGACAAAATATCCACCAAGACAAAAATAAAAAGTCTAGGTGAAGTCAAATAAATTTCATCTTCTGAATTTTGGCTTTATAGTGCTCTACTCTATTTGTAATTTATAGTAAAATCAATAAGGAATTCCCCAATTTGGGAACATGCTATAATAAAGTTAAAACCTCATCCTGGATTTAGCATGTCTGTGGAAAAAGAAGCTCCACGGGGTGCTGTCAAAACAGGCCACAGAAGAAAATAATGGAGAGTGGGGGAGTCTACAGAGCTGTTTTGACACCGACTGGATAAAGTGACAGACGGAAAGAAAGTTTGAAGTCAAAAGTCAGTTCTAGGCTGAAGGCATAGAAAAGCAAGGGAAAAAATGGAGGAAAACAAAGATGAAAGGCTAATACTAGGCAGTGTTGGAAGAGTGTGAGAGGATTTGTTCTCCTCAGTCTTGTTTACAGGAAGTTCTTTTAAAGGTTCCACAGATGGCTGCATTCACAGAAAGCCTTTTTTATTGCATTTTTCCAAGGCCCATAAACTCCCTATACCTTCATTTATGTGTGGGAAACTATGATTGATGCTGCTGCTTGGCTCAAGGATGGTCTCGTGAGGTTTCTTCAGTGCGGACTGCACGCTTGCTGCAGGTTGACTGCAGACATCCCCTACTGAAGAATTAATTTTGTCTTTGGCAGTGTGGATTTCTGACTCGCGGAGCGTGTGTGTGTGTGTGTGTGTGTGTGTGTGTGTGTGTGTGTGTGTGTGTGTGTGTGTGTGGTTGCGGGTGGGGGGGGGGGGTTT
>JAVDPK010002361.1:45329-57877 GCA_034780415.1 Cichlasoma orientale
CCCCCCCCCCCCCCCCCCCCCCCCCCCCCCCCCCCCCCCCCCCCCCCCCCCCCCCGCGGGCCTGCTCTATAAGTCCATTAGACTTTTCCCACAAATCCTCATCAAGGCCGTTCTCCAAGAAACAGCCAGAGTGCAATCATCTGTTAATGAGAGCAGCGGAAGCACATACCCACACATCCTCTCTTAATTTAACTCTCGCAGTGTAAAGCTTGTGATGGAGGAAATCTGCTTCTGTTGGTT
This sequence comes from Cichlasoma orientale, assembly GCA_034780415.1. Classification (NCBI taxonomy): domain Eukaryota; kingdom Metazoa; phylum Chordata; class Actinopteri; order Cichliformes; family Cichlidae; genus Cichlasoma; species Cichlasoma orientale. The sequence goes on from JAVDPK010002361.1 coordinate 45,570, forward strand.
TGGTATTACTAAAACATCACAGGAGCAGAGTTTTTCCAGCTGTATTCACCACGTCTTTCTGCTCAAAGGTTCCAGGAAAATTCCTTTGGATGTCATTTAAGCCAAGCGGTGTATTTCAACAACTATTTGACATGCCTTCAATTAGTTTCATTTTTGCTCATAAATCTGGGAAACAGACAAATTGCAAGTTGGCTCAACTAACAAAGAAGTCCTTAAAAATTACAACCTTTTCACGCAAGGTAAATCTGTACTTTTTTTTATTAAACTTGTTAAATACAATTAATGTGGTAATAAACACTAAACCTTGGTCAGGCTGTGGCACCACATTCAGAGGTCTGTGAAGTGTTAGAAGTTCCAATAAAGATTTTATCTTTATAAGTGAGGCTCAAACAGGTAAAACTAAAGTCAAAGACTAGCTTGTTTTTAGCACCCTGATTTTGTGAGACATTAATAGGTGCCCAGTGCTAAGGTTGGATGCCACTTGAAAGTATACAAAATTAAGCCAGATCCTACAAGACTGCTACAACAACAAAATGTTCTAAAATAATAATAGTTTTTCGCCAGTTTTTTTTTTTTTGTTTGGTTTTTTTTGCCAGAATGAGGAATATTATTGTTACTTTTGATGTAAGTACATTTTACTGGTTTCAGGGGAAAATGTGTATTTCCCGACCAATTGGCAAGTGGTTGCTGGAGGTTGCTGGTGAAACAAAGAGGGGCTGCACCGAAAGCCTCCTTGTGATTGTTTTGTTTGCTAGCAGATTGCTGTGGTTGACCATGGTGGGAATGGAAGATGTCGACTTGTCTGCACTTGCCAACTACTCGCTGAAATTTTGAAGAGGAAAACAGAGACCGTTCACCTTTAAAGTAAGTCAGAACAGTTTTGAAACCAGAAATGGAGAATATTCACCTTCAGACTAAAGCCCCACTATACCCATCGCATTGGCCGCTTCGCGTGTCGCTGGTGACCTCACCACAGCTCTGTACCATTTATACGAGCAGTTAGGGTGCGAGTACCCACTGCACTATTCTCCTGAATGTTAAGTGTCACCACTCAAACAAAACCTGGTACGGAGGAGGAGAAGTCTAATTTGGAAGCAAAGAAATCGCTGTTTTTTTTACTCAAAAAAAATTTAAATTTTTTTCAAACTATTGCAAGATCTCCCTCTGTATAATCTGTGAATATTCTGTACTGATATACCATTAAAATGGCAGTAATTTCTGACATAATCATACGCTTGTATCTTCAACTTGGCTGTGGTGGCAGCAGCGCCAGGCTAATAAAATCGGGAGGTGTACAACTGGCTGAAATTACACCAAAGAGGTGGCTTGCAACAGCAAGTGACATCACATTTGTCAAAAATCCCATTCGCCAGGGGGACATCAGCAAAACACAAACCTTTTGGTTTGAAGGTGAACCATTTTCATTTCATGAGGTTTTTGGTACAGCACCGTCATTGCGACTGATTTGACCAAGCAACAACTAGCAGCCTCCAGCAACCACTTGCCAACTGGTTGGTACATTTTTTTCTAGTGACCGGTGGTTGCCAGGGGGTCACTGACTGGTCTGTGTGACTAAGGCTTTAGCAGCTGATTTCACAATGACAGCCAGCAACCACTCACCAGCCGGTCAGGGAGTACATAATTTCATTGTAACCAAGTCACTTTGCATTTCTGTGCTTGTGCTTATAGCTAAATTGAGAAATCGGACCCAAGTGTGGACCAAAAATGCAGATGACAGACATAATAAACAGAAAAGTCAGTATGACGTGCCGGAGAGCAGAAGCAGATTGAGGGTTCAAATGCACAAGAGGAGATGATGGCAAATTGGAGACATCTGGGAAACTACAAACCTGGGGAACTACAAACCTGGGGAACTACAAACCTGGGGAACTACACATCTGAGGAACTAAATCTGAAGTAAACTAAAAACAAGGAAACATGACTATCAAATAGCACAGGCAGTAACTAAATATTCAAGCATTCTTACTGAACTCCACTTAACCTTTCAGACGAATTCTAGAAAACGTGTCTGTTGAACAAATGCTGAGGTCTCAAATTTCCATTGCTGTGTCTACTGTGTGTGTTAGCAAACAAGCTCAACACATCATTACTTTAAAGACAAAATATAATTAACAAGAAGTACTTTTACTATACTTTTAATTATACATAGTTGAGTATTATTTTATATTATTTTGTATTTATGTGGATATAGTACATGTGTAGGATTCATTTCATTGTTTAGTAAAATTAATTTAAATTTTTAGTAATAAATATCAAATGAAAAAAGTTTTTGATCACAAAGTTATTTTGTTTTCCAAAAAGAAAAAAAAAAAAAAACTTATTCAGAATACAGGAACATGTATTCAAATTGTTATGTATTTAGATGGTTATTACCTGTTACTCTCATGTACATAATAAAGTCATAATAAAATAAATGTTGCCAATACAAACAAATACAGTAGAATTTTAAGCATAGTATTAAAGATAAAAGACATTTTATAAAAACTTGACCTTATATTCGCCCTTGAAGAAGAGGTGAGAGGTCCAAATTAATATTTATCATATTTAGAATCCCCATATATCATTCATTATTTACCATATGTTGTCAATACAAACGATGGCAGCAACAAAAAAGAGTTTTTAATAGCTCTACTGTGTATAGCATCATTATCACTTTGACCTTCAGATCAATCTATTGACCTCGAAGAAAAGGCCAGAGGTCAAATGTGACATGATATTTTAAATCTTTATACAGTACTTTCTATATGTTGACAATAAACACCACACTTGTAAGAATAGTAGTTTTAAGTGCTAATGCTTTTTGTCAGTTTTCAACCAATAAATCATTAAGTAGACCTTGAAGACTTTGGTGGATGTAATGCAAATTTTAATGGATTGTTAACATGACCCCACTCATCACCCCTACCAAGTTTTTTATTAGAATTCATTCAAAACGTTTTGAGCTGTCATGCTTACAGACAGAATGACACGCGCGCTCCCAGTAACATAACCTCCTCGGCGGAGGTCATTAATCAGAAAAGCAAACAGCAGAGATTTTGATTATTAACAGTGGGTGCAGCTTCTAACATCTGAACTGGCTGGTCAGTTTAATGTGACACTAACTTGAATATTTTAACCTTTAGGTTTGACGATTGAACAAAAGCGTTATTGCTAGCTGTAGGTTCAGTTTGGCACTCTGAAAAGGGGTAAACAGCAGAAAGGTACCGCTTTCTGACTGCTGCAGCCTCTCAGTGACAAAGTGCCACTTATCCAACAGCTTCTCCAAATTGCTGACGACAGCAATAGATCCCGAGTTCACTGTCAGACTGTGTATTTCCTGTCATTTCTTGGAGAAGTTTGCCCCTACGTTTGCAAAAAAAGAAAAAAAAAATCTGTTAAATCATAAACTTCAGTCTAAGTACAAACTCCTGACTGAATAGTCATTAACTGCCATTCTATTTCACTTTGAGGCCAGGTGTTTTTGTCTTGTATAAAAAGGATTTGATTTTGTCTTTGCCATCATGTCTCTGTTCTTTCATTTATTGCTGTAAACATGTATTTTCCTTCTCTGATCAAACAATTAAAGAGAGAACATCAAATATAGCAGAGCAGCAGGGTAGCTTTGAAAGAAAATCTAAAGCACTGGTTTCCAGCTAAGCTTGGTTTATTATTTATAAATGAATCATCATGTAAGCATCTATGGACACTAAAACACTGCTACAGATTGCTCCCCTTTCATTAAATCCTGCACTTTGTCTCGTTTCTTAGAACAAGACATCATTTACCAATGTGCTGTGGCTTAAAAGGATATTTAGAAGCGGTGATGTTTCTGGTGCTTGGTCTTAGTACAAAAGGAGAGATTTTTAGCTTCTCGTCCCCATTCTTTTCCTCTGTCTGGACTCTGCAGCCATGAGTCATATACCTGTTTTTGTTCGACATCTGGCCTGTTGTATCTGCACACAAGAGATCCACATTAATACTATCGCACACATTTCTAGACACAATTGCATCCACACAAGCTCTTACATAACGCTCAGTTTTACACAGGTGTACCCACTCCCATGAGCTGAAACGGCACTGAAAGGAGAAGATTCACACGCGCTCTGACCTTGCAGCTCGCACGATTAATGCACCACCAATGAGCCTTCTTGTGTTTCCTCTATCTTAGAGAAAACACAGGCGTAATGTTATACCGAAGGAGAAGCCAGATTGCGTGACAATGGATCATCTTCACTATCTGGGAGAAACCACAGCAACAGCTGTGTGCGTGTGTAAATGCGTGTGTGTGTGTGTGTTCAGTGCAGTCTGTGTTCAATATGAAAATGAATCATCTGAAAGTGTGTGTCACGCTTGTTTGTGACAGTCCCAAACCCAAACCCAGAATGAGGTCTCAGATTTCAATAATTAAAGTAGGCTCATACATCATCATGCTGGACACTTTAATCCTGCTCTTCAGAGGCTATTTCACATGCAAGGCCACAAATAGAAAGGATGCATATATAAAACATGCTGTTTTTAAATTTAACAAATTGGAATTAGGAGAAAGCTTGTGAGACACGGGCTATTCTGAAGCAGTCTTTCTGTTTATATTGAAATTGTTAACTAAATCATCAGTCACAAGACAGGCGCATTCACTTTATTACGTGAGACCGGAGAAGCTTAAAATAAGTCATTTGAAATTAATCAGATTTAAGAAATACGCAGGTCTGTGTGTTTTTGGCATTTTGAAATCCTTTTGAGAGTCAGCCAAGAAGAGAGATGAGAAAAATAAAATGCAGGCTGAGGTTATTTAAGGCTCCTTAATTGGCTCCAGTGTGAAAAGTCGGCTTTACGGCGCTTAGGGAGAGACTGAATGTGCGCTATGACCTGTGTTTGTATATGTGAATTTTTGCTTTGTGTGCTGAAATCTGCGGCTTTGACCTCTGGATGTTTACTTAGTTACGTGTCCGTCTCCGAATCAAAGATCGTGTTTAGCTTCTAACGTCAAAGTAGTGTGAGCACACGACTGCTATGCAAGCAGATTTAAGCTCCACTGACATTACTGCGGCGGCAGCGTGGAAATAAACTGGTTTACACTGAGAGGGGAAGCAGAGATGTTTACTTCAACAGATATAGGTTGTCAGTGTGAATGCTGAAGTTGTTCTGTCTCAGCACACATCTGAAGTTGGTTATGATACAGGCTGTGAGACAAAATCAGCTTTAACATACCGCTCTGTCCAATCGCCACAGTGGAGATGCAAAAGTCTTGTGTGAAGTTGGAAACCGAACCTAGAATTACTTGGTGGCTCACGCTGATCAGCCATAACACTGAAACCACTGACTGGTATAGTGAAATTATCTCACCATGATACAATGTTCTGCAGGGGGAGATCTAGGATCCTGGCATCATGGGGATGTTACTTTGACATAAAACACACGCATACACACTTGCGGACCAAGCTCAACCCCCATGGCAAGGCTTCTCTCCATCAGGAGCACAATGTGCTCAACTACACTGCAAGAACTGCTCAGCTACCATTTGATGAAAACAAGAACCCAGATCTCAGTCCCATCTGGCACTGATGCTCCTGAACTATCTTGATCCAGCTCCAACCCACAACAACAGGACACTCCCTAAAGTCTACTGGCCATGTCTTCATCAGTCAGAGCTGATGTGGCAACACAACGGGGATCTACATTATAGTAATTAGTTTTGTTTTGTTTTTAATGTTCTGGCTGCTCGTTTTGTTTTTTTATTCATTAAATTTCAACATATAATAATAAAAAAATAAAATAAACACACAAAAGGTGAAATTTCATCCAGAAAAGGTAAGAGGATAGAAGTGAGGAAGCTGGCAACTAACCAACTGCACTCTCGAGGCAGAAAATTTCAGTTCACAGGTCCACTTTTTGAGCAAACTGATCAAAGGGTGAAACATTGTGCAAAATGCAGATTTGAGGATGCTGCCTTTTTTCACAAAAAAAAAATAATTCTGAAAATTGCTGGAACAGCAAAACAAGAAAAGCCCAGAAAGGACATCAGGCTAAGTTTTGCAGATTACAGTAACTTGCATTTTAATGTAATTTTCTAACTGTATTGTCTGCATATAACTATACCAACGAGAGCTGCTGGACAGATTTCTCTGTTATAGGTTAAAAGGTGAAGAAGTGCCACGGTTGTAATGGATGAGTCTTCTTCTGCCTGCAGTCCTCTTTCCCCTTTAGAGCGTGATTTCAAGATTGCAAGAAATTAAGGAGTGATGATACAGGTGGATGCTGGGGTAGTGCTTATGTTCTTTTTTTTTTTCAGCTGCTCTGTTTGAGACGTTGCCATCTGCCTCCAATCAGGGCCTTAACCAATCCAATATGGAATTATTCTGATCCACATGCCAGATGCCCTTCCTGATGCAACCGTTTATCTGGACTTGGGACCGGCGTGATGGGTACACTGACATGTATTCTTTTTAAATGCCAGCAGAACCCAAACCTCCTGGAGAAAACCCACACAGACCTGAGGAGAACATGCAAACGCCACACAGAAGAGCCCTGCCCTGGTTTGAATCCAGCACCCTCTTGCTGTGACCTAACAACGCTAACCACCGAGCCCCTGTGATCCCACCATGCTTTACCCTCAACAACGGGCCTGGTTGCCACCACAAAGGGAAAAATGTACTGCAAAACTATACCCAACATAAGAAATTATATTTCACCAGCATAAATCAGCAACATGAAACCACATTATTGAAACAGTCAAAAGTAAAATGAACTCAGCACAAGAACATAATTCACCATTAATAGCAGTGCACATACTGCACATTGTTGACAACATAAATAAGCAAGCAGACAGATGCCACGACATCACGCATAACCAGATCAGCAGGAGAGCCATAAAAGAGAAACAGATACTCATAACTCATGGCTTCCTGGCATGGTAGCACAGAGGCAACGACTGAACCAGAGTCACGGTATCAATTCCCAAATTACGTGCTCGCACAGAAACACTTATTTAATGATTTTGAGCAGTTATTTACCAAAGAATAAGCCTTTTTAAAAGACGACGAGAGCATCTACAGCGGGCCAGTAAAACCCAAACATGAATGTGAAGCTTCCATGTTTGGCATGTTTCCAATAAATGGGGGCCAGAGTTGAGATGACTTAGTATTAGTAGCACAGTGTATCACACTGAAACCATTAAAAAAAAAAAACATACCTAATTTTAATCTGGCAGATTTTCCCTTCAAGCTTGTCTCTTTGGACATTCCTGCACTGCTTCCAGCGCTGCTGTAGATCTCCACCTGGATGTTCCGGCCACCTGCATCACTTGCACGCACCTTCAGACGTGGACAATGAAGACCGAAAACTGCTGTTCGGCCTCTTAGATGGAGACCCAGCTCTCATCAGCAGTGATGATCCTTGACATGAATTTTTTTGTTCCATTCTGTGTCAAGATGATCCCACACTGCTTCACCAATACTGAGATCCAGGCTCCGGGGAGGCCAGTCCATGATTGAAAGGGCTCTATTGCGTGTTTCTCTCTCCAGGTATGCTTTTATTGCATTGGGATGCCACAAATTTATACTTTGTGGCATTCATAATTCCAAGACACGCTCCCATGCGCCACTGGCAGAAATGCAGCCCCAAACCATGACAGAGCCTCCACCATGTTTTATAGAGGGCTGTAGTCATTCACTGTCCCTCTCTCCTGACCTCCTCCATACACACTGACCACAATTTGGACCAAAAGTTAAAAATTTGGATTCATTCCTCCATAAGACTTGTTGCCACTGATTTTCAGCTCAGTTCTTGTGTAATTTGACATACCTCAGCTTTTTCTTCCTGTTTTCCTTTCTGACAGCCATCATTTCTGATTAGATAGATGGATCAGTAGATGGATAAACAGAAGAACCAGATGCATCTCTCAGGTCCAGTGTCTTTGCTGGATTTTTTCTGTTCCTTAAGGACATGACTTTTATATACTGTTCATCTGCTGCAGATAGTTTTTTTTAGGCCTGCCACTTCTTTTGTCCTCTTGCCCAGTTTCCTCAAAGGACACGCTGCACTCTATGCCGAGATACACCAAGATATAGAGAGGTTTTCAGCTAAGAGCTCTTTGGGAATCACCTTCTTGGTGCAAAAATGCTATTTTATGCCTGTCAAACTGTTATCACTTACATTTTTTGGCATTTACAACTAAAGCAATAAAATTATGCTTTTTGCAACAGACCAGTAGTAACAAAGTGCCTTAAGATAAAATTTAAAATTGGTTCTTTACTAAGGCGTCTGTTATGTGTGGACACATACACATAAATGAATACTGTTCCATCCCTTGCGTTCGGTGCTTTTTATGCTTGAATGATTCACAGGTCAGTGTTGAGTGGTTTAACGAACAAACAAAAAAGCATTCCTCTGAAAATGGTCAGGAACAAGGACTGGAATGAAAACGAGCGAAAAAGCAGCCAATATCCAAAGAAAAACTTTGAAAGACCTCCGGAAAGCCTGGAGAACTATTGCTCAAGAGCACTTAAAAAATACAGGAAAGTCTGGCTGCTTGGAAGCAAAATATAAAGGAATGAGGGTTGGCTCAATATTGTATTTCATATTTTCAAGACGCTATTTTCTGTAGCGTCTTGGTCAAAACTCTCTGCAGATTTTAACAGTATGTTGATGCATTTCTTACTTCCTTTTTTTCCTTCTGTCTTTTTAAAAATACAATTCTCCATGTAAGAGATCCAAAACACACAAAGCTATACAGCTTTGTGGTGATAACAAGTTAGTCCTCCACTGATCCATCAACCTATTTTTTTTAGACTCATTTGCAGTCTCATCTGTCTACTTACTTTCTTACCAGAATCTCTGTACCTCTGGTGGGGTGTGGGTGGGATGTAACATATCCTTACAACAATCTTCATTAAACCATCACATCACCTGGCACTCATCATGAGAGGCATAGCTTAACTCCAATGGCCTTCTGCACGGCTGAGCTTACCAGAGACTGAGAAAAAAGATCAATCTGTGAATGAAGACCCAATGTGAAGAGGTTTATAACCCTTATTGCCTCTGTAGGCTGCTATAATGATCACAGCACTGCTGAATGCACTCAACTCTCCAAGCTGAGCAAGGTGCGGGGAGTTTTGCTATAATTGGTCCCTTTACGCTACTAGACTCCAGCAAGAGTTCACAATGTCGCCTGTTGTTACAGAACATGGTTCATTTGCTGACATTAGCATTGGAAAATCTGCTGTTTGCTGATGGCACTGAGCTTTGGGGTTTCTCCGCTATATTCACTGAGGCAGTTCAGAAAAAAGTGTGGACCTCCCAAATTTGTAAGCAGGGTTATCTGCTAGAGCTGGTGCCTCGCAGGTAAGAAGGGATAAGCTGCATAAAGGGGAAGACTTTGAGATCAACATCTCACTGAATTTTGTGATCATTAGGAGTATAACAAGCACTAACATGTTCTCTGTCACCAGGTTCATATTGCAGACTTGCTGGTAAACAGTTGGATCACGCATATACTTCACTGAGGCTCGTGTTTCTGGTCACCTGGTGAATTAAAGTCTAAAAGTCCGCTTAGTCACCACCATTTCCGATATTTGAGCTTTCTAATTTTGTGTGTATTCTGGGTAGTGCGTGGTTGGTTTATCAGAACATTTTAATTGAAAACAGCTGCATGTGTTGGCTGAAGCAACACCGGTGAGAGAGAACCAGAAAAAAAAAATTGCAAAAAATTTGAACCAATTCATCACAAAGCACTGGGTAGAGCAGCTCTAAGGCTTCTAGTGGAAACCAGGCTCAAACTCAAGGCTGCAATTTTTTGACATTATCTGGTTGATTCATTCAAATTATTCCACTAAAGGACAAGTACAGGTAATTTTATTATAACAAATGTGCCAAGCAGAGTGTGCCTAACATAGGATGCGGACCTGTTCCAGCTCTTCCCCTTATCTAACATTTTTCACTTTTCCTAATTTGAGGTTTTATTGCTTAATCCAATTTGTAAATACACAATAATCCTCTTTCGAAGCTTGAGCACAGATTCCCACAGATAAAATCTGCAAGCTGGGAAGCAAAATCTAATCAGAATGCATCTGACATCAAATTTTATGAAAGTCGTGAACTGTACTCAGTTTGTGATGGATTATCAACACAGTCATATATCAGACACCAGCTCCGAAAAGGGCCAGACGACGAGAGGAAGCACTAACAGCAGAGAAGGGGAGAAAAATACTGATTAGGATAAAGATGCTAATTAGAAGGGGAAAAAAACTGTGCAATGAAAGAATCAGTCTCAGGTTCTGAAATAGCTGCATATGGGATTAAAACAAATGACTTCATCACCTCAGTCTTGGCACTCAGCGTGACACTTCCCCATAGATCAGCACACAGAACTGGATGAGGTCCCTATCTGTCTTCATAGCCCGCAGGGCTACGACTGATTACTGCCTGCACTGCTGCTCTATCTCCAAATGTGTGTTTGTGCCGACTGCCAAGGCAGAGGTAGTGATGTCATTCGTTTTAATCTCATCTGCATGTACAGGCCACTTTATACCATGAAAGGCAAGATTTACTTCATCACTGCATCCCTCCATTCATGTCTGTTTTTGTCTTTCTGTCTGTCTCGGTCTCCTTGTGTGACTCACAGCATCCTTCTGTCTCGCTGTGTGGAACATTTCACTCTTGTGTGCTCTTTGTAATATCCGGAACGGATGTCCTGTCCTTAATATATATATTTTTTTTTGTCCTTTACTAATGCTAATATTCATAGTTAACCAAAGTGTTTCATCTTCACATGCTGGCTTTCCTGTTGAAGAAACTTAAATGCCCATGTCTTTACTAAGATGCTCGAGCCGGGAGGTTAGCGTAAAGAGCAGAAACCGGGAGAAACCGCACCGCTCTCTGCAAAGGTTGGAGCATATAAATAAATAAAAGTTGCCGCTTCATAGAGTGGTATAAATTTTTCTCATCTAATTCTAAGTCATCAGGGACATTGAAAAAAAAAATCTTACTAAGGAAGTAATTTGAGCTGTGCATTAAAATAAATTACACTTTTCCACAGTTTTACTTTAACACCCAAAGTTACTCTAAAAGTTCCTCAAAGTTCACCATTTCTCCACGCCATCACGTCTGCTTGTAATCATCGTCTGCTTGCACATAAATGCTTTGAGAAGCTGTCGCACTAAGAGTGAATGTAGTCCATAGTGGCATTTTCAAGGCAACTTGAAATGGAAAATTCTTTCTGCATTCTGAAACCTGTTTTACTTTGATATTTTCTTGTGATGTGAAATGACATGTTTGGTATTTTTGCATGATAGTTTTAGTTACTTTCAAAATAAAGCACTGTGGGTTGTAACTCTGCTTGCCTGGGAAGCATGAGTTTGTAGTGATGGGCCCACCAAAGGATCTAATGAGGCTAAGAAATGAAAGGGCAGCTCATAGTGGGCTTTACATTTAGATGCGTTCAGCAGCAAGTGCAGTGAGAACATAAAATATAAGAACGTGAAGACATTAACAAAGTCTGCATACATTATCAGTGTTACCCCTCTAACTTCTTTTAGGGGTTGTAAGATATTAGAGAGCACCCTCTAGTGATTTACTCTTTAAAAATCTAGTTAAAGCGTCTGCTCAGTCGACCACATCTATCTCCTCTTTTTGACACAAACTCTGCAGGAAATCAGAAAATGCCTAAGAAACCTGCAAGAAGTTACCACTGAACTTCTTAACTTGATTTACAGCCATCTCAAAACGTTTTTAGAGATATTCTTCCAACTCTGAAAGGCATCAGTGTTCTTGCGTGTGAAAGTTACGGATATGCGGCAAATTAGTTAAAAGCTTTATAGCAGTAAATCAAATACATGGCACCCACAGTTGGGCGTTTACCTGGGAAACGCAGGTCTATCCTCTGTTCTTGTTTGTACTTTGTTGCTGCTCCAGTTATTTTGTTTAACATGGGCTGAAGGGTGAGTCAGAGGACAGTGAGTAATGATTTAGTCATCCATGTAATACTAAAAAAAAACTACACGCACACACATGCAGTACTGTACAAGTTCTGTCTTTTGTGATTCATTATAACACAGGTATTTAGTTATTTTGATACACCTACGCCCTTTTATTTCCAAACATAATAAAACATTTTCTTGTTTCAATCTGGTTTCACTTGATATTGTTAACTAAGAATAAACCGAAAACCAGGTATGATAAAACATTTTTATTTAACTGTGTAACGAAGGTCTTCATTACATATTTTAATGTGGAATTTGCACAGGTAATTTTAGTATACATGTAAAGGAATGCAGTCACATTAAAAGGGTTTAATATATTTTTATTTGTCTCCC
>JAVDPK010002361.1:57977-68708 GCA_034780415.1 Cichlasoma orientale
GAAGAGGGGTTTGAATAGGCTATCACCAGTTGTATATTTTGTATGGTAGGACTGGTGGAGAATTATTTTATTTAATAAATTTAGTGTTTGGTAGTGTGGTATTGACGTTAATAAAGTTGCTTAGTTGTGTGTTTAGTTTGTTATTGTGTGTTTAGTTTGTTAGTGTAGTTTGGTTTACCCCCAGAGAATGGTTAGGCTTAAGTGGTTAATGAGCTGCAGTCTATAAAAGGCTGCCACTTAAGCTCAGATGGCAGCTGGAGCCCAGCCTTACCATTTGGCTGTATGGGTTTTGTTATGTTTTTGGTTTGTATAAATGTTGGTGAATAAAGCACCTGTGGGTCAGCACTTCATCTCTGCCTCAAGCCTCCTATTTTAATTTGGCTGCTACGGTCATCCTAACAAACTGAAATATAATTAAAAACAAGACTTTAGAAATAATACAACAAAATTTTACAATTTTGATGACTTAAATAAAATACAAATAAAAATACACCGGATACAGAGGAAATTTATTGAATTGTAATACCTGTCTAGATTTTAACTGACAAATATCCTCCATGTAATAGCCCAATAATAATAAGCACTACAGCTACAGGCTACTAAAACTAGAGATAAATTAAAGAAGAAAACTAACCCGAGAGTCACCCTAGAAACCAAATAAAAATAAACTGAATTGAAAAAAAAAAGGCCAAACGAAATAAATGTTTTTTGTTTATTTTAAGAAAAAACTCATTAGAATATGCAAAACTATGTTTTACATATAGAAACATATTTCTGTCACTGGGGGGAAAGTAGGCAAAGGTAAGTCGAAATTTCAAATTATCTCAAAATTTCAAGTTAGATATTTCAAAATTACTATCTCAAATTTTCAAAAAGTTAATTTAGCTATTTTGCTATTTTAAGTCCTTTTATCTCCAAAAATACTGGAACATTTTCTTGTTTCACTCTGGTTTGACTCAGTGCTGATATAGCTAATTAAGACTAAACTAAAAACGAGATGTGATTAAAAAAAAAATTAATTAACTCAAATAAATGAAATTTTGATTTACCTAACTTATATATAAACAAAATAAATAAAACAAAGACAACTTTTTTGCCATCCTTAAGTCAAAATTCCAGGTTATTATCTCAAAATTTCGACATACTAACTTAAATTTCTAAGAAAATAGCTTGAATTTGCAGTTATTAAGTCGAAATTTTGCGATAATAACCCGAAATTCTGACAATTGTAGATTGCAACAAAATAAAGTTACTTACCGCCGCGCGAAACACGCTTTATTTTGAAATCAACGACCCGGAACCTGACTTTCTTCTTCTGGTGACCTCCCGGGAAGTCCTCACCATGGCGCAGGCAGCTAGGAGAGTTGTTGCAAAAGTTCCTTCATTAGTCGGCGGTAGGTTTACGCACTTTTTTTTTCAGCACCGAAACATAAAGTAAAGTAGTTGCTGTGAATCCTGTATCAGTGGCAATGTTGCGCTGCTTCAGTTTGTAACAGCTGCACTGTGACCTCTGGCGTCAAAACATCAAACACTGCAGCAAATCGATAGAAGGCTGTGAAGGTTGAATTTGTACTTTATCAAGTGTTTCATGAGAGGCGAAGTAATTGTGTGGCTTTTGTTTTTTTGCTCCCTGGCTGAGGACGTCTGTGTGTCACTTTCAGCCGCTGTCACATACTCCAAACCCCGACTAGCGACCTTCTGGTACTACGCCCGAGTGGAGCTGGTCCCACCGACACCGGCTGAGGTCCCCAAAGCCATAGAGGCTGCAAAAGGTCTGATCAGGAGCTATCAGACGGGACGCCTGGGCCAAACTACAGTAAAAGTAAGTTTGAAAGTTTTAACTGAGTCGTTTAACCTCTTAGATTGGCTTGACTGTACAGAAAGTAGACCTGCAAATAAAGTCAGGTTTATAATTTGTTCTGAACATATAGTTGACAGTAATGTATGCTTCCAAGCTGCTGTGGGAGTTCAGGGCCCAGAGCTATTAGAGTTCATGTTGCTCCTGTTGCTGATATCATAATAAACCCTAGGGATTAAGAATGGAATCTTACTCAAGTTCATATTCGTGTGAAGGCAGACGAGCAAATACTTTTAGCAATATAGTGATCTTGTTCTGAAAATTGAGGGAGCTAGCTCAAGTAGAGTTCTAGATAAAGGAATTTTAAAATGGCCCCTCAAAAGCGATATTAGAAAAACATAATACACCCCTACCTTTTATCTGTTAAAGGTTTTTGAAAACTGACAGTAGGGACCTGAAATTTTCCCCTGGAATTTTTTTTCAGGCAAATCTGTGATGGTCAGTTAGGAAGGATTTTTTGTTTTTTTTTTAATATGACTGAGGTGGACTGACCCTTGACACATTGATCAGTCGGTGGGTACCATTGTGCTTATAAGCTGGAAAGCTTGTAACACTTTAACAGAATATTAATAAAGATATTAATCAGTTAAAGAAGCACATGTGACCACCAATACTGTCATTCATTTATGGCCTGATTGTTTTTGTTTTTTACAAAAAACCTGTTTAAATGTGTACCACAAAAGACAAGTTGATAAGTTAAGTCTGTTATATTGTCTCAAAGTAAACATTGTGGGTTCCACACACACAAAAAAAACCTTTTAGAGTGTGTGTAAAAATAAAACACACCAGGACTGCATAACGGATGCAGTAACACCAAGTCAATAAAATCTTAACAACATGGCAAGTTCAGCTGGTGTGTGTGTGTGCACACGTGCGCATTTTGTATATTTTCAATTTATAAAAATTCTTTTGTGTTACATCATCAGGCCTCATGAAGAAACTATTACTGTGTGTGTTATTCTAGACACATTTAAACAGCTTTCTTGAGTGACAGATTGCTGTTTTCTTGCAGGATGCCATCAGGAATGGACTGGTGACCACTGAGGTGCTGATGTGGTTCTACATTGGAGAGTGCATTGGAAAAGGAGGCATTGTTGGATATGATGTCTAAATATTGAACTTTTCTTTCTGCTTTTGCTCTTTCAATGGTAACATTCTCAACAACCTGCACCAGTTTTTCCAAATAAATAGATGTTTATATACTAAAGTAGATTTTGGGTCTCGAGCATTAATTTTCAGAGTGAACTGGGTCATATTTTATTCATAAAAGATTTACTAAATGCAAGAAACCAAAAATATTTTCTACACCTAATGTTGAAAATGTTAAAGTTTGCAAGGATTGCATACAAGACTAATTTAGAGCAAAAACATATATTAATAAATTAAACATGAGACACATTGCAACTGGCAACAAAACATCTTCATCCGGGCTGCATATTTATTAGATCCTGCTGCTATGTAATGATGGACATCTCCTCTCGCTCTCGACTCTCCGACATTGTATTTATGACATTCCCCAGGTATCTGCAGAAAGCTTGCCTCACATCCTCTGGTTCCTCTTCCAGGTTGGAGTGAATGAGCAGCAGTCTGCTCAGATGTGATGCTGCACCAGAAAAAGTGAATACATTAGCTCAGAGATAATAACTCACGCAACAGCTTCAAGAGGATAGTAGCACGAGTTACCTAAAGGCAGCCGTCCGTCTTCTATTCCGCTGCCAGGCTTGTGATGAGCTATGAGTAGACACTCGCTGTCCTGCAGACCTTGAGAGGAGATGAACATCGAATGCCAAGTCTCGATTTCTTTGAGATGACTCGGGATGTCAGGGTTAAAAATGATCACCACACCACTAGAATCCTTCATGAGTGCAGGCCAGCATGACTCAAATCTGTATGACAAGAATATACTTTATCTGCATCAAGTTGTTACACACTACAATGGAAAATAATAACACTTTTCTTAATATCACATGGAGATGAGGATAACATCTATGCCTCTGTGTTAGTCAGCTTACTTGAAATCCCCTGAACAGTCCCAAAGCTCAACCTCACATGTCTTGTCACTGCTGCCCTCAGGCTGTGATTCAAATTCCAGTATCCTTGAAAAAACAAAGTAGCTGCATTTTGTATTTGTACATAGAGCTATGATATTCCTTGAATCTTATGAGACGATCGAGTTTACACTAAAATGACACTCCAAGCATGCTGTCAAATTGCATTATTTCTATATCTTAACAGGGGCTTAATAGGTTTGGGTAAACGTAGGGTTTGTACCTGACTCCTTGAGTAGGTCTGTATTCACCTTCCACATTTTCTGTTGTGTCTGAGAGAAAGTTTGCAAGAACTGTTTTCCCACTCTGAAAGACAGAAAATCAAATGGCTTTAAATCCAATGGCAAAAAATAGGAACATTACCCAGCCTCAGAGATTTAAATTATTTTTACTTAAAATACTGAAATACACCTTTAAAGTACTTTTAATTTACAATTTCCACATTTTGTAAGGTGCATGATCTGGTGACCTTTATTAATGTTTAGTCACAAGTATAAAAACAAACAACTAACTCAAGGAATGAAGCAGCGTTGTAAACCAATTTTAAATTGTATCTTTAGACATTTAGTCCCAAAAACTATCAAGGAGCCATTCTTAAGGGAGGGGGAAAGAGAGAAAAGGCTGTATTCCAAATTTCACAAAAACTGGACTGAAAATCAGTGGCAAAGGGTCTTATAAAGTGATGAATCCAAATTTGAGAGTTTTGGTTACGTCATGGTTATGTACAGAGGAGGTCAGGATTGTTATGGTACGAGGCTGTATTTCAGCCACTGATGTTGGGGATCTTGTCAAAATTGATGAAATTATGAATCCAGAAAAGAGCCATCTTTCCAGATGGCATAGCATGGCACAACTGCTACATTTTTCAGGATGACAATGATCCCAAACACACTGCCAATGCAATAAAAGCATACCTGGATAGAAAAATGGCCTCCCCAGAGACAGGACCTCAACATTATTGAAGCAGTGTGGGATCATCTTGACAGAATGAAACAAAAGGCAGCCAACATCCAGAGAAGAGCTTTGACTGTCCTTCAAGAAGCCCGGAGAACTATTCATGAAGATTACTTAAATAAATTATAAGAAAGCTGCCTAAGAGAGTTCAGGCTATGTTGAAGAATAAAGGTGGTCATGCCTAATATTGACTTTCGAGGTCATTAGAATTGTACAAACTGTTTTTGCCTTATATCCTGTATTTCCATTCATGTTTGCACATCTTTCAGTGAAATTCTGCACCTATTTCTCAGTTTACCCGTAAAATATAAAGAAGTGAGGGGGTGATGAAGACTTCCGCATAGCACTACACACATTTTGTCATCTTCATTACGGATTAATTTATACATTGCTTTATTGAGCAATGACAAATAAACTCGAACTGTAAATTTAACGTTGAACGGTATTTAGTCCAGTGCTTCCTCTGTTTGGTAATAGTAGCTAAGATAACTTTCACTGTTGAAACTGTTAGCTACCTGACGGAATGCGAAAGGTAAAATAACATACAGCATAAAGTGAGATGTGCATTTACTCACCTCATTGGGGCCAACAAAGAGTATTTTGACTTTGAACATTTTCAATCAGCTGAAGGTGGTTAGCATTTAGCTATTCAGCTAACTTCTCTTAAAAAAGCTCCGGCAATGCGAAGCTATACCACAACAGCAAGGTAAATGAAACTCAGCCAGTCTTAGCTGCGTACATATCTAAATAACGTTATGCTGTGTTTTGGCTTTCACGTAATAAAATATTTTTAAAAGAGGGAAAGATCTCTGATGCTTCCCGAGGATGGTGTACCAGCTAACGCGACAATAAACTCCTTTTCCGTTTCTATGGTTTCAACCAGGCTCGCTGTTTATTGGTTGTTCACGGTTCTAATCAAATTTGGCCCCGCCTATTCAGGCCGCTAGGGAACGAATCAACACGAAAGAGAGTAAGCTGACGTCATCACGCTGCCGCAATTCTAACCAATCTGTTGAGCCCTTCCAAGAGACTACTCCCCGGTGTGGAGTGGCGTTATTTATGAGAGAAACAAGGCGAAGACGAGTAAGTGTTATTTACATTTTCAGAGGCATGGTTTTGTAACTTGTTACTTGGTTTTATCGCTTATAAACACGCTAGAGTTGTATGATGATTTGCTTGGTATAATTACCTAGGTGCTTGCCATGCTTGCTATGCTTTCTTAAGCTTAGCAGCCAATTAACCTTGTCTGTTGCTAAGAAGTAGCTTCCTTGACGACTGGCTTTCTTACTGTCCAAGCTGGGCTATATGGTGTAACAACATTTGCCTTTAAATTCACGTTAATTCTGAGTTCTTGTCTCATTCTGTGTTTTAAAACTGGCATATATTAAATGTGCTTCTACTGCCAGTAAGCGGCATGTCTCCAGAGGATGGCCTCCAAAGTGCCCCACTTGGTTTCAGCGCTGCCACGGAGGATTTCACTCTCAGTCGGGGAGCTCTAGACAATAGTCGTGAGCCTAGTGGAAGGGCCAGGGCACGCAGCAGTCTGCATACAAGAACCCCAGAGTCTGGGATGAGCTGGTGAGTTCCTGCAGTATGATGCATTTGAATATGCACTCCCCAGCTGCCACAACTTTATTGATTCAAAGTGTTTTCGTGCTTTTATTTTTATTTTATTTTTTTTATTTAGTCATGGAGACTTTACCAGTAAAAAGAGTACTTTCCTGAAAATACTGATGGATGCAGAAGCAGCTGCCAATTCTGCAGCAATCCAGCTAGTGTCTTTTAAAGATGCCATGGACGATGAGTATGCCGTATGTCCGCAGCAATTTTGCATGCATAAAGCTGATATTGCTAAAGCCAAAAGTTGCTGCCCAGCATTTTAAAAAAAAAATTTCCTGTCAATTAAGGTGTCGAGACACTCTGCCAAAGATAAACGCCAAATAGCAAGACAGCGTGGGCTTTTGCTGGAAAAGCTGGAAGAGTTTAGACGAATTAATAAGTCTGTGCGACAGAAACTGAAACAGCTCCAAGAGGCAGAGGTTTGTTACACTGCTACTACACTGTATGAGTCTCAGGGTCTACTGTATTTACTTTGAACTCATGCCAGCAAATGAAACAGTGAATAAAAACATACTGAAAATGTGTTTATTTATGTTCTTGTTTTAAATAACTTCACACAGGCTAATCGAATTGGTACAGACCAGCAGATTGACACCCTGCTGAAGAAGATCACGCAGGCTGAAAGTGAAAATGAGGTCAGTGTTTTATTACATTTATACATTGGCAAAAAAGAGGGAAGTGTAAAGGAATTAAGCTTTGTGATTAGGGTGTGAAGATTTAGTAGAAATATAATTTTCAGTGTCAAATCAAGTGTTTTATTACCTTTGAGTTAGAACATGGCATAGGAGCAAGACAAGAAAGAAGGCCAGTGTTTGACTCAGTTGTGCTAAAGTCCCAGTGACTACTGGGCTGAGAATCAGCACCTCTGAGTCTGAGACCATTATTGTCAGCCAGAAAAAGGTGGAGTGCTCACTCTGGGTCATGGAAGATTTGCCGCCCCAAGCGGAGGAGTCAAAGTATCTCAGAGTTTTGTTCACAAGTGAAGGGAGAGTGGAGCGGGAGATTGGCAGATGGACTAAGAGCGGCCTATTGTGGTAAAGAGCGAGCTAAACATGAAAGTAAAGCTGTTGATTTACCGGTCGAGCTGCTTTCCTATCCTCGTGTATGGTCACGAGCTCTGGGTAGTGACAGAAATAAGGAGATCACGGATATGAAATAAGCTTCCTCTGAAGGTGGCTGGGCTCTTCCTTTGAGATATGGTGAGGAGCTCAGATATTCAGGCAGGGATCAGGGTAGAGTCGCTACTCCTCCACATCAAAAGGACCCAGTAGAGGTGATCAGGCATCTGACTAGGATGTTTTGGGTATGTCCTCCAGGAAGATGCATGTCCTATCCAGGGCAGACCCTTGAGATGCTAGAGAGATTGCATCTCTCGGCTGGTTTAGGAATACTTCAGTGTTCCCCTTGAGGAGGTGGCCATGGAGAGGGAGGTCTGAGTGTCTCCGGTTAGACTGCTGACCCCATGACCCAAACGAGGATAAGCAGCAGAAAATAGATGTATGGACGGATAAGCTCGGGTTCACATTATTCTGATAGAATGAATAATTTGGAACTGGTATTTACTTTATAACATTAAGGCCACTTAAGGAAATAAGCATTTTTAATGCACAGAACAACCCTAAAGTAAGGTATGGTGATGTCATAACATGCATGGGTTTCCATCTTTTCTCTCCCAGCATTTAAAGAAGGACTTGAGTGAGAGTGAACAGAAAGTCAGAGAGCTGATGGATCTGCGGCGAGAAGAGCAGGTAAGTAAAGCAGGTTTGATGTAAATATTCTTGCAGTTGAATAAAACCATTGCATATGAAAGCATATGTCCATGCTGGCTTCAACAGGAGAACATAAAGAGTGCAGTTCACATGACTAAGTCGGTGGAGGCAACGCGTGCTCACCTGCAAGGGCAGCTACGCAACAAGGAAGCTGAAAACAACCGCCTCACTGTACAGTTACGGGTACACACATCTTTATCAACCAGATGCTCTGTAGACTAACTGCTTTAAAAACGTATAAATTAATACTGTACACTGGTGGGCTAATGGTCTTTCCAGGCTCTGGAGAGAACCATAACTGAGCAGAAGATGGAGATTGATGATCTGAAGGGCTCCATCACATCTCTGTCTGTGAAGGCAGCACAGGACAAAGAATCTCTGAAGAAAGCCACCCGAGCGCAGAAACTGAGAGCAGAGAGATTTGAAGCAGCTATTGAGAAATGCTACACACAGCTGAGGGAAAAGGTATGAGGTCAAAGTGCGTCATTTTTTTTGTTTCTAATGTAGCCGAGGATCTTGTTTGGACCTTCTTTGGCTTGTTCGGCAGGATGCTCAGCTGGCCAAAGCCCATTCAGAGAGAGACTTGAGGAGACAGGGGAAGGAGCAGATGACAGATGAGAAAGACAAACTTGTTGCTCATATAGACTTATTGAAAAGGTTGGTTGTTTCTCCTTCCCAGCCCTTTCCTCTTTTAGTATCAATATTCAGAGTACGTGTGGACTGTGAGTGTTTGTCTCCAATAAAGTCAAATTGCAGACTTGACAGTGAGGCTGCAGAAGGAGAAGGATGAGCTGACTGCAGCAAATGAAACTCTGATGCAAAAGCTTGAAAAACTCAACGCGGACAACGGAGAACTCAACATCAATAATGCAGCACTCAAGGTACAAGTTGCCAAACAGCTTGCATGTGAGAGTCATTACTGTGGAAGGTAAAAAGCACTTTCATATACAGTGTGTTGCATTTAGCAGGAAGTTTAAGTCAGTGGTCATTCACTGGTTGCTAATTAGTGAACCTACTAATTTCTTCAGATCGCCCACCACATTTATTTTATTGCTGTCGCTGAAAATGTTTGGATTTCTCTGTCATTGCAGGAGTCTGTAACTCAGCTGGAGCAGCAGCTCGCCGATTGTGAGTCTGCCCTCGTAGAGGAGAAGATCGTCTCACAGGAGAGGAAACATCAAGCTGAACAGTGCCATTATCAGGTTAGTATTTTGGTTTTGAATTTTTTTTTACTTTCTCAGGACATTTTCACTCACGTACTGCAGCCCTGATATATTGAGTGAATTCAAAGCGAGCGATTGTGCATCTTCTTTGCTGCCGCCTTCATTTTCTATGCAGGCAAGCCCCCCCACCCACCCCCCAAAAAAAAAAAAACTGAGTTTTTCCAGAAGTGAAAGCATCTGAGCTACATTTGAGATGAGGAAACGTCAGTCTCCCCACTTGATTTACAATTTAAAAAATCGTTCAAAAATCATATTTGTAAGTGGCTGTTATTTTTATAGACCCACTGCTTTTCTCTGGAGTGAACAAAGATAAAGAAAAAAAAAAGTGCAATCTAGAGAAAAAGACACCCTTTCATCATATTTGACCCTTTTAACGATCATTTTTTGAATAAACTGAAAACACTACCACACAACAAAGAGCATTTTTGTCCTGGAAATTTCTAATGCTTTTAAGCGCTCCATTTCATTTATTAACCATTCAGGTCTTGTTTTATGTTTTATTGTTCATTTTTTTCTGTCTTTAATCTTTTTTTCTGAAGCAGTGAGGGGGAAAAGCAGTTTCGAAGGGGATTATAGCAAACCTGTTATTTACAGACACTGAATGTGGTCTGCAAAAGTCACTGAATGAATGAACTAGTTTTTGATGATACGGAGAGACAGCAGGTTTTTGTTTTGCTATTTTGCAGGTTTCACAACTTCAAGCTGAACTCCATGATCTAAAGATGAAATATACAAATCTTTTAAGAGACACAGAGAAGACACGAGATGGCAAAGACACAGAAGTTGAAAAGGTACTGCCCCCCCACTGTTGTTTTATCTTTTCTTTTCTTTTTTCTTTTTTTTGTTCAGCTAATCACAAATTCTAACAATCCTTTCAAGTCTGCCCAGCTTTGCAGCTCAGCTTCTCCTGCTGCTGAATGGCCAGTCATTGTAGGCTTAGATTTCTTTTTCAGCTGCAACATTTGCTGCACCTGGACCAGCATGTGCTCTGACAAACCTCAGCTATAGTAATTTCGGGCAGCAATCACACCTGCTCCACATTGGGAAGGGGGGGGGGGGTTCTCCCCGCTGAAAGAATTATGTACAAATTTTAAAGAATATTAATTCAATTCAATTTTATTTGTATAGCGCCAAATCACAACAAACAGTTGCCTCAAGGCGCTTTGTATTGTAGGTAAAGATCCTACAATAATACAGAGAAAACCCAACAGTCAAAACAACCCCCTGTGAGCAAGCATTTGGCGACAGTGAGAAGGAAA
>JAVDPK010002361.1:68808-99688 GCA_034780415.1 Cichlasoma orientale
ATTAGAGGTCATCCAGGCCTTTATGTCTTTAAGACATTCCTGCAGTTTAACTAATTGATGTGTGTCATCTGGCTTCAAAGATAGACAAAGCTGAGCATCTGTGTTACTGTGTTACTCTTTCTGCCGTCCTCCTCTGGAGCCCAGGTGAGGCAGGAGCTGCAGAGGCGTGTGGAGGAACTGGAGGCTTACCCTGAGTTACTGAGCGCAGCTGAGCAGAGTCTCTTTGAATGCCAGGAGAACCTGCAGCGCTCGGAGAGGAAGTGCTCAGAAAAGTCAGAGTCCGTTAGGCAACTGCAGGTTAAGGTGTGCAACGCAAGCTGCTGTGGTCAAAGAATGTAAAATGCAGGCATTTTCCTATTTTGACCACGAGGCGGCAGTATAACCCCATGTGTCTCCTGGTGCATTGTGGTTTCTAATAGTGCTGTGAGTTTTGATGTTTGTGATTGCAGTGATGTTTAGATTGCATGCATCTGTATCGATGTACCCATTAGTGAGTCTTTTGTGCTTGCGTGCCTGTGATCTCTGGTGGAAACGGCCGACTGCAGGTTTCCACCAGAAATGTTGAATATGTGTCTTGAAGCCGTTCATTTTTTATGTGTGATAAATTTCCAGCCAATCATTAAGGTAGTTGTTGCATGTGATGTAAATGGATGTTTTCTGCACCATTGGCTTGTAGCTCATGTAGGCAACTCTTAATTCAACATTTTACACGTACAGATGGAGAGTCAAAGCAAACTGCTGAGATCATCTGCGGAGATGAAGGAGTCCATTCATGGGTCCAATTTACAACTGCAAGAAAAAGGGATTTCTCTCCAAAAGTAAGACCCCAAATATCAAATGTTTCTTTCTATTTTCAGGATAGAAACTGATGTTTACTGTGCGTTTTATGTGGTGTGTAGAGAGATGGACAAGCTGCATCAGGAGAACCTGGAGCTGGTGCGGAGGCTCGCAGCTCAGGAGGAAGCTCTCAGCTACAGTAACCGGCAGCTGGATCAGCGCTCGTCAGAGTGTCAGGCCCTCAGCCGACAGCTGGAGGCGGCTTTAGCGGACGTCAGACAACAGGTTCAGTTTAGCTGTTGGCAATGTTGTCCCACAGAATAGCATGATTTTTACTCACATCATCAAGTAAGACATTACAACCTATGTGCCCAGTCATGCACATATTTCAATTTTAGTGATAATTCCTTTATTTGTACAGCAAGAAAATACATTCTCGTATAAAGTGATAGAAATTCTATTAACAGGAGAGGATAAAAGGTGTATTTGAATACATTCTATAATTAATAAAGCAGGCAAAACGTAATAAACAGGCAAAGCTCTATATATACATATGTCTGTATAACACAGAGCATGTGTAATTCCATCTTGGTGTCAAAGAGAGATTTGTCCTACAGAAAATGGAGTGTCCCACTTTGATATTTCACATTTTTACCTTGTGTAGGTCAGCAAGGTAAAAGAACAGGCCATTTCCAGAGAAGAAGCTCTTCAAACAAAAATCCTGGAGCTGGGAGCCGAGAAGAGCAGAAGGGATAATGAACTGAGGCTCCTTCGCCAGAGCAAGCTCACTGTAAGTGTCACAGAGCAGACACGCTCAGGTTAGACTGAACTTTTCTCAGCAGCAGATGGTGAGCTGTGTTGTCACTGAGCAAATGTCTGTGGGCCTGTCTCTCAACCCGCAGGCAGAGAAGCAGTATGAGGTGCGTCTGAAGGACCTGCAGCTCAGCCTGGACCAATCAGAGAGCCACAAGCGAAGCATTCAGAATTATGTCGATTTCCTCAAAAACTCTTATAAGGCCATGTTTGATGAGGGACTACAAACATCAACTTTTGGAACATCTTATTTTCCGAAATGATGAAGGTTTGCGTTTAAAATCTTGATTTGTTTGATTTTGTGCACTGTAATATTTATTAGGTCTGCTTAAGAGGGAGACACGGAGTAACTAAAAAAACTGATATTTGATTGATTTGATCAGTCTTTATCTTTACAATGAGCTATTGTGATTACAGGGATCAATGCAATCTGCTGCTGTGGGGTTTTTCTTTCATAGAGAATTGTTTTCAAATGTTTCTACATGTTGAACTGTGAGGTTTTGGTGCTATTCTGTCCCTTATGACAATGAGCTTGTTGCATAACTGTTACATAAGATTAGCAAACTTTGTTGAGTAAGACCTGATAGTGCTATTGCATAAATATTTTCAAGTGTGGAGGAAGTAGAGGATAGCAAAGACCCACCTTGGACTGTTATCAAAGCCTTAAGTAAACAGTTTTTAAATTTCCATAATTGTATCGTTTTTTTAAAAGACCAAAGTAGTGAAGTTATTTTAGACACAATGCATTATGTACTTGATCTTTCTTAAGCAAGTGGTTACAGGAGAAAGTCTTTTTGCCACAGTCTGAAACTGTTGACCAACAAAATAACGAAAGCAATTGTTGGCCAATGCAAGTGGTGCTTGAAAACTAAACATTTTATTGGTGCTTATGTCCTTTGGAGTAACTTTTGAATCTTTTATAGTGCAATCAAACAGTACAGGTTTGTAATCAGGAATTAGATTGCCAATAAAACTGCAGGCGCTCCACTCAAAAAAAGTTTGATTGCAATTAAAATAAGTTTGTGATTAAAATGTGAATCCCAAAAGTTTCACTCCTTCTGTGCAGAGTGTTGAGGTCGGGACCTTCACCTTTCTAACAGTATGAATGTTGATTGGGTCTAAATACAGTGACTTTAATATGATTTAGTGTGCAACAGGATTGGTGTCAGAAGGGTTACCCATCTGGCAGTGTTGTTTATATAAACCCTGCCACACTAAAGAGGCAGCACACACTATAGATTACCTGCCATAGGTGCAGTGTTTGTGTGACATAAGAGGAAATTTTGCCACATTTTGTCAGCGCTGAAGCTGTCATTCCCATCCACACCGGCTAATAAAGACCTAATAAAACTTTTAATGTAGGGGCTTCAGCTCAACAGCAAGCAAAACTTTTGGATTCACAATAAAAAATAAAAAATAAAACCTTGTGGATTCACATTTTAATTGCAAATTACTTTTGCGATTGTGCACCTGTTCTGTTTGCTTGCAGTCCAAACAAGGCAAAGGTAACACCAGGATGTCCCAGCTGTGTTTACCTGTGGTAGAATGAACTGAAATTTCCACCACTGCTCTATTTAACTGTTGGCTAACTTTGCCATCACTTATCATAAATCATCTGCTCTGACTACTGAAACTGATTAGAAATTCATCATCTTCACACAAAAATGTTCATTTCACTTTTTTTCCTGCCAGTGCCGGAAACGAGTGTGTGTTTTTGGTAGGTGTGGTGCGCACTGGTTGTGTTTATGTTGGAATTCTCAGCTGGACTGAGATGAATTAAACTCAGAATAATTTGTTGAGCCATTAGGGGTGAAGTCCACACCTTTAGGTTGGAAATATAATTACTGAGACTTGAAACATTGAAATACATTCCAGCCACTTCTATCTCTGTTGTTGGTTTTTCTTAAAAAAAAAAAGTTTTGTATTACTCTGGCTTCAGGGCAAACACAAGAACTCTGGTATCTGCTGCAGCATGATTTACCGAAAAACTGAGCCATAAATGTACCGTGTTTGTGTCTTTTTGTTCTCTCATTGGTTCTTGTGCTTCCCTGCTGGTAATAAACTACTGTGAGTCCAGACCTCTGAAAGACTTATGTGTTCCTGCATCGGACGTATTCCCTCGAGTGAGCAGGCCTCCTCTCAAGTTCTCAGAGACAAAGCTCTATTGTGCTCTCCTTCAGGGGATGGAACGATTTCATGTCTGCGTGCGTCAGTACTTCTGTTTTTTTCCTTTGCTCTTGTGGTCTTGCCTGTTTACGTAATTCTGTCGATCACTTTGGGAATTGGCTTTTTTCTTCTCCTGCCTTCTGCTTACATCTGACATTCGGCATTTCAGTGCCGAGATGGGCACACCCTGAGCTCATGTGCTCGTTAGGTTCAGATGAGTTGGATAGGCCATTTGTCTTTTTCTTGAAGGTTTTGGTGCTGCAGAGCCAATTATCGCTAACAAACAGAGGCTTCACAAACGCACAAAGACTCGCAGTCGTTGCGTAAAACCTGTTAGTTGGGTTAGCTGTTATGTCCCAGCTCAGCCAGGATGGTGGGAAATATGTCATTCAACCAGAAATTAAAACGCAAGATTTATGAATTACAAAAGAGGCAAACTGCATGGATAAACGTGGCTGCTGAGTGCTGACAAATCAAAGAAAAGAACAGAACAGAAGGTAGATTCAGAGTTCACAAGATTGCAAAACTGCGAAAGAAAATAGCTCCTTGCCCAAAACAGAGTGCAGAGCAGCAACACCCTTTTCCCTAATGGACCTAAACCAAAGAAACGGCTAATGTGTGTAATGGAGTGCGTGCAACTGTGCGTCCAAACTTGGCCCAGCCCCAGGCGGGAACAAGTACCTCAAAAACACCATTACTTCTCCTTAGTAGCTGCTCATAACCTTTAAAATGAATCAGCAGAACACATCTTAGTGTGTGCATCACAAACAGCGTTTTTCAATGGCTTCAATGGGGCATCAACCAGGTGGATCCAGTGATTGTTGGGCAGGACTGGGCATCTCACTCTAATCAGCAATGAGTGCAGCCAGAAGGCAGAGTGATTGTCACAGAGCCAAGTGACTGCACAGCAGAGGCTGCGTTCGACAAAAATACTGAAAAGTTAAGGACGTGGGAGCAACGGCAGCCACTTCCATGACAATCGGAGTCGTATTTCAGTCACACAGTCAGGTTTATCTTCCATTCTGCATATCGTAAATCACCGTGGAAGGTTTAGATTATCGGTGTAAGCCTATACCATTCCCAGAAAACAAAAATCTGCAACTTGTGCCCAGCATCTGCGCAGCACCGGGCAAACCGCTGAGAAGTTTACATTACAGTCATTCCCAAAACTATTCAGTGACATGTAGGTCCTCTCAGAAGTCAGCCAGATGCTGCAAAAACTGAGAACTGTTGCAGCAGACCCCCTAAGAATTTCCTTCTTTTTTTTCTAAAGTTAACTCCTGAGGAAGATAATGGGAGCTGAGTTGGTTTTCCTTGTATTTATTGGAAAT
This sequence comes from Cichlasoma orientale, assembly GCA_034780415.1. Lineage (NCBI taxonomy): Eukaryota > Metazoa > Chordata > Actinopteri > Cichliformes > Cichlidae > Cichlasoma > Cichlasoma orientale. Next base: position 73,896 of record JAVDPK010002361.1, read on the forward strand.
TATATGTTAACCAATAAAATTGGTTTGTACAGTTTTCCATGCTTAAGGTTAACTTTACATTAAAGTATGAAACATAAATCCTTTTAAATAACATGAGAGCAGTGAATCAAAAGAAACATTGCAAACTACTGCATGATGAAACATTTAGTAGCTGCACTGCACATTTCTACACTGTGATGTCACATGTTTTATCATTAGAGGCTCAAATATTAAGTATGTAGAAAGAATAAGAGTGGGAAAACAACGGTTTAACGGGAAAATTAAATTTCATAAAAATAAAAAACACACAACTTTAACAATATAAATGCAGCTTCACAAAGAAGCAAATCACACGGCTCCAATTGTATGAAGCAAAATCATGGACAATGTCATTCACCAAAGTGACGCTTGCAGCTTCACCGCACGACTCTTCAGTCGTTCTTCCGCTTAAATCAAACCTTTCTGTTAAAATGTCAGTTTGTGGAGATCATTGAAAGGTTTGTAGAGCTCAGATGTCTTTTTTATCTTTGCTGGAGCAGTTAAGATTACACTTGCAAGACTCGATCATCATCACCATCCTCCTGAAGGTCTCTCCATTTTTGCACTGAAAACGGACAGGTAGTGTCTGGGTCCTGTGAGGCCTGCAGCATCGCCCTTCTGAGCAGGACCCGCAGTACCTGGGCTGGAACTTCCTCAGGCTTTGGCAGCCTGCATAGGACAGCTGAATTGGATGGCTGGTTTTTCCTCTGTGGTTGCATTTTTGACCTTTCTGCAAGAGAGAAGAAGTCAAGAGTTTAGTGTTAAATGTAGCAGAAGGGTTCAAGACCTGAAATGTAAATGCTCATCAGCAAACGGTGTACCTTCGAGGTCAATTGTTTGCATGGACGGACTTCACAGATTCGAGTTTCTTTCACCAGCTTGCACTGGCTGTTGCGGTTGGTCGCCCTGGTGGACACTCCAGCACCACAGGATTTGGAGCAAGGCGACCAGGCTGTGGTCTGAGGTGCGCACCGGACTCCTCTGGCAATCATGTGGTTCACTGAATGACTCCTGAAAGCTGTACGGATGGTTTTTAAGTAGATATTTAAAAAACAAAAAAAACAAGGTAAGGGTGGGTTTAAAGAAAATAGACAGAAAGACTAAATGCAAGAAAAATCAAGATTACTCACCAGGTAGAGACTTTGAATCTCCTTCCCACACAGATATGAATTTATTCTTTTTGAAGAGGTCGTCTTCAGTGGTTTTGACTTTGCTGTACTTTCCTCTGTGCTTTTTTATCTTTGTTTCCTCAGGGCAGACCAGTTGCTCACAGCAGTGTCCCGCTACCTTGATCCGCCTCGGTTTGGCACAACCTGACACGGGCAGCGAGAATTCATGTGGGCACAGGGAGACACATCCCACTGCACCATCAATGCAAGTGCACTGGTGTTTGCAGTTTGGATGGAAGGTTTCCCCATTCTGATAAATCTTGCTGTTGTACTCGCATGTTCTCCCATTTAATTGGGCTGTTTATGGGAAGCAGAGAAAGGCTGACGTGAGAAAAAGTGAGATTTATAGAACAAAAAAGGCAGAAGAGAGAAAAGAAGTCGGTGTACCTCGACAGACGCCCTTATCCGACTCATATCCACCTCCAAAGTTGCACTCCAGTCCCTTCGTAGCGTCACATGGATGTGTCTTGCTGCAGTCCTCAAAGAGCTGCCGGGCACAAACCTTACAGCATCCACAGCTGTCCAGCATCAGGCTGACTCCAACTGCACATGTTGGGACTTTAAGGGGACACCGGCAGTCTTTTGGACACGCGGCTGACACCTGGGGTTAGACCAAACATCCCACCTTTGTTATCAACATTTTTTCACCCAAATCTATCCTTGTATAACATGACAGTAGGCATCAGGTTTTTTTTCCTCACCAGTGTAATGCAGAAGATCTCGACAACAAAGACTTTCCACATCTTCTTAAGCTGAAGCAATCTTTCCCGAGTGAAAAAAAAAACAGTCTCCTTGATAACGCAGCAGCCCCGGCAGCGAGATGATGAGTTTTTGCTCTCTCTCTCTCTTTGAGAGTCCCCATCTCCTTTTATCCACTTCAACCAGATCTGACGTAGGCTAAAGAGGTGTCCCGAAACTATGAGAGGAATGCTTCTCCACGCGTCCTCCCATAAGCCCAGCAGACGTCCCCCCCTCCCTCCCTCCCTCCCTCCTCTCACACTCAGCCAAGAACCACCCTGTGCAGCTTCCTCCTCTGCCAGGGCTTTCTCTCCGGTTTCATCATGTAATGTTTTATTTTATTATGTCCAACCATTTCTGACTTTTCTACCAGTAAGAAGGTTCTCCAAAAATAAAATATTACATAACATGCAAAAGAAAGGTGTGGACAATTCACTGAGTGCAGTGCTGGAAACTAAAGTTTCTGTTTTGTTAAACAATAATTACTTTTAGTTTAACTGTATGTTACTCATGCCTGCGTCCTGTGAATGCATTACTTGTTTTTTCTATTTTTATTTTCAGTTTTATTCATTTTTTTCAAATTTATATATGGTTATGAAAAATCTCTTTTCCCTGAGTCTTAACCGAGAGTCTACCAGCTGGTGGTATACCATATATGTATGCATAACTGGCAGCTGAAATGCATGTGAGCGTGGCTCCTTAAGGGATTCATTGCCGGGCCACTGCAAGTTCTGACATAAATATTGAAGGGAAGCTACATATTTCTATGACCAAGTGAATTTCTCCCTCAACTGCAGTTGCGTTTAGACTGTTGTCTGCAAATAGTGCAAATAGTGTTTATATTTTCCAGCCTTGCTCATGTTACAGATTCAATTTCCCTCAGTCACCCTAAAGGGTGTGCGTATATGGATTTGAGTTTGACGTTAGGATTTCATAAAGGATACAAGAGCCTCCTGGAATGTTTGAAACTTGGTAATCCTTTGTTTAGTCTAAATCAGAGCAGTCAGAGACACATGACAAAAAAAAACAGGAATAAAAAGAAAAACGAAGCAATGCCTGAAGCAACATTCCTTTCAGGATGAACACTGCAGGTTGCTTTGAAATAGATGCCAGGGTAAAAAGCATCTTCTTCCATCCACATCAAAGAACAATGGCATTTATAAGGGAGCGAATGCCTTTCCTTTAATTATAACCTGTGAGAATAAGAGGCTGAGCACAGCAGATTGGCACAGTCTCCTTCTTCTCTAACTAAGGTTACAAAGGCCGGTTTGAGTCAGTGCCAGCTCCAGCAGACGAGGAGCGAACAAGCAAGTGTGAGCTTGGTGAGTTTGCCGATCTCTGACTGCTGTGGTTTGGAGTGAAAACCTCCTTTAAAAACTTTAATATAACGAATCTGCACAAACATGTCAGGTAAAAGGAAGAGAAGAGGACGTGGAGGGCCGTCTGCGTCTCACATTCCCACAGTTCAGAAAATGAATGTAAAATAAAACGGGGGAGAAAGGTGATATTTCCTCTCTCTTAACGTCACGCACCGCAGTAACACCTGGTTCTGTGTTCACAGGTCAGAATGAGATGCAAAGGTTTGCTGGTACACGGCTTTAAAGCCATAAAAAGCCGTTACCCCAACAGCTCAAAGGAATCGTTATCACTTTTTTGGAGCCGATATCGGTTATATCAAATATCTAATATGCCAATCACATGGTAACTGAGTGCATTTAGAAAGGAGAGTGAGATGACTTTTGAGATCACTGTTTTGATATTGCTGTTTATACCTGTCTGCAATCCACTGAGCGTTTATGTTTTCAAAGGGAAACGTTCAATAAAAAGGCGCAATGCAGCTAATAAGCTGCAGCTGTGCTGCTTCTCTTCTTTTGATCAGTGCTGCTAAAGAAAACCTTTGCCTCTGTAAGTGGAACTTTTCCTCAAAGCAGACAGATATTAAAAGAAAAGCGTACAGAAATTCTTCAAAGAAATAAAAGAAAGTTGTACAAAGAATAAAACTCATGTAGCATTTGTATAAAGGTTGAAACACACTCCAGTCTCCTGCCTGCGGTTAAGTTTAGCAAATAAATTAATGAAAATGCATAAAGGATTTTGACTAATGTTAATAAACATATGGTATCTCCGGTTTGACCCTATTGATTCATTCTGTTTGTGCCTTGAAAAAGTCTGCACACAACAACATTTCCAAAATGCATGTTTGCAACTTAGTTCACACCTAAAATCTGGGGAACTGAAGACCTCAACATATATGATAAATGTTGGTGTAATGATGGATGAGGACCTTAGTGTCACCGGCCGTAACCAAATCAGCTTTTCAGCATCTCAGAAGTCGAGCTAAACTCAGAGGTTATGAGTCCCAGCGACATCTAGAGAAGTTTATTCATGCCTTTATTTCTTGTAGTGTCAATACTGCAATGCTCTTTTTATTATTGTCCTCCCTAAAAAGACTATTAGACAGTCAGTTCAGAATTCTGCTGCTAGAATTTTAACTAAAACCGGGAAGATATGGCTCCGATTCTCAGCTCCCTGCATTGGCTTCCTGGAAGATATAGAATTGATTTCAAAGTATTGCTTATTGTCTATAACTCACTAAATGCCTTGGGCCCTAAATATTTATGTTTAATGAATACAAACCTGGTGCACAGATGTGAAACTAAACAGGTAGATTAGATTTAGTTCTCCAAACTAAAAACAGTATTATTCATTACTGCTTTAAAAAATCAGGAAGCTGCACCATTTTTTTTCTATTTTATTTCTAGTTTTGATTTTATCTTGTAAAGCAGATTGAAAGACTGTAGTGTTTCAAACTCGCTCTGTCTTGCCTCATATACCAGTCTTCAAGTGTATTTATAAAAATGCCAAACTATTCCTCTATGAGCCGTAATAATCAAACATCTTAGAATAAAAGGAAACACGAATCCTTGCAGCATTTTCTCATATCTTGCAATTTACCTCTTGTATAAGAGCAACATGTAATTACTTGAAGATAATTCTATCAGAGAGACCTTTTATCTTCCCACAGATATTCGATACATGCAAGAGGTGGACGTGTTTTGCACAGTACTGTGCAGCACCCAGTTAAAATGACATATCCCTGATACTTAATGGGATACACCCAAATGAGTAAGGTGGGTGGACAGGTAGGTTGTAATGGGTTGTAGAAAAAAGCAATAAAAGAAGTAATCTTGTACAGATTCAGGCTGTAACACAAATAGATAAGCTATGGGATTAAAATTCTGAGAATGAAAGGTAGACATACCTCCTCAGTTACGCATATTCTAAAACCTCAGTGGATATGAAGCCATGGTGGTGTCTTGGCTCTTATGTGAGAGTGGGTCTTGTGCAGATTTGGCTGAAAGTCCAGTTCATGACATCATTTCTATAAATGCCTTCTTTTCTTTGTGTCTGGCTCTGCGCAAAGGGCACTCAGGAGTCAGCACACTGGGTTCATTTGGAACGCGCAGCTGGTTATTTCCAGGATGCTGCACTCTGCTCTCCAGCATGAATGATGGGAATTGTCACGGAGCGAAGTGGGCACGCATTGTCACTTTCTGTTAATGCCCATTCAACAATTTTGTTCTATGTAAAGACAACAATCCACGCACAGTTCAGACCTTTTAACATCTGACATTTCTTCCTGCTCCACTTTTCCCACAGAAATCGCTGCAGTGCAACAGCAGCCAAACAGCTGCGAGAGGCTGCATTTCTCCTTTGTTTCAAATCATTATCACTGCATTAAAAAAAACTCCCAGGAAGCGACTGAGGCCCGTGGCCAGATGTACCGTTCGCAGACGTTTCTCCTTGCTAAAGGTGTTTTCAGCACATACAGCACATACTACACTGCAGAGCATGACAAAACAAGCCTGAGAAGAATCTCCTCTATTGGTGCAGTACTGAGATTAGAGGGAAGTAAAAATCTGTATGTTTTCAGCCATTGCATGATAGATTCCATGATTACCAGAATGTTACATCACTTCTGCTTCACCGGGCTTCACTTTGTATTTATGTGTTCTCTCTGCTTTACTTTTATTTTAAACTAAAAAGTTTATCATTACTAGTTTTACAGCAGCTGCTGCCTTTTGAATGGTTCATGCATCTAATGCTATGATCCTTCAGCTTTAATTTCTGTATAAATACAACAACTGATATAAAATCAGCTCCACCTCAGCCCGCTAAATTATTAATGCTTCTTAATTTTAAAAATGTTTAATAAGGCAAAGTGGGTGAGAGCTCGGATACGCACAACTGCATTTAAAAACACACTCGTGCATGAAAGACAATATAACTCTGCATTAATATCTGCTTTTGCTGATACAGTCTCAGATAGGTCTTCAGTTTGTGGTGCTGTTGAGCTGCTTTTTGTTACACTGGTTTTTTTTTTTCTGTTCATCCAATTTGTACAGTGTAACATTGACTAAATATTAAATAAACTATTAGTTCAGACTGGATTAATCTTAGGCGCACATAAAAAAAAAATTGGCAGGCACATCTAGAATTGGCCATAGACTGGTTCAAAATGCTTCATTTACTCAACTTTAAGGTGCTCGAACTTTGTATATTTTCCATCTGGGGCTATTTAACTTCTACACTGCACTTCACAAGGAATTTTTTTATCTGACAGTGATGGTTATTTTGAACATTATGATTCTACCTACAAAAAATGCAATAATATTGTAAAGTATAAGCATTTCTGTGAAACAAATAAACACCTGCATCTCATTAAAAAGGCCGAGCTTCATCTCAGACTTGCATCATTGCAACAAATCAGCAGCAATAGTTCAGAAAACAAATTATTTTCCACTTTGATTACTTTTATTTATCTCACTTATGAATTAAAATCAGCTGAAACTAGATTTGTACTCGAATTTCTTTGTAAATTATGTACACTATGTATTTTGTAGCCTGCAGCAGGAGTGCCAACTCAATTTAGTTCATGGGCCACATTTTATTTCAAATGGAGTCAATTAATAGAAGTAAAAATTAAATAGGACCCTTTAGATGGCCACTTCTGTCCCCTGGACCACATGTTTGACATCACTGTATATCCAGATACATGCAATGCTTGTTTTTCTTTAAATGCAGGCTGTCGTGTAGTATATTGTGAGGTATAGCCAAAAGGTGGCGTTTGCATGTGAGAAGGTCCAACAGCACCACCCAGTGGCGTTAATGAGAACAGCGCGTCACCGTCGTCGGAAGCGCTGAAGCGAAAGGAGTCCTACAGCAGGACTCAAAGCGGAGAAAGTGGGTCAGTTTCGACCTGTTCTGGTAAAGTAACAGAAGTCTGAGGGTGAATATGGACTTTTTGTTTGAAGTTAGCGGCATAAAGCAGCTCTCAGTGGGAAACTGACGTCTGTGCCGTGTGTACTTCTTTCTTGTCGTAATTAAACCTCGACACAATCAGGAAGTCCGGGGATTTTTTTTTTCCGTTCTTGAAACAAAAAAAAAGTTGAATGGATTGTCGATACGCCACCTTTTATCGATTTATAATAAGGTGTCAGGTTATTTAACTTTTACTGCTGAATTGTTGTAGTTTTAAGTCACTGCTACGAGATTATTATCTTCAGTCGTCATTCGTTACCACCTGGATTTTCACTTTGCGGGGGGAGAGCGATGGATGCTCCTCACCTCACTGAAGATGAAATGGCAGAGATAAAGAAAGACGTGAGTATCATAATCCAGACACGCGATGGGATCCTAATCCTATCCTGGCTCATATCTCTGATGGGGTGAGCCGGGGGAAATAGATTTACTGCAAAATATTTGTACCTTGTTTGTCGTTAAGGGCCTATTAAAGGAGGAAATACCCCACCACACCCTTTCTGTGATCACAGAAACATCATTTTCTGTAAGATTTAACAGCAGGACAATAAGTTTGAAGTTTAGGGCACTTATGGACATGAAGTTTGATTTGTATATGCCACAGAGAGCAGACCCAGGCCTGCTGTAGTTTATGGTTGGTGGGGGAAAACCCTGGACTCTTGTGTTTCCTGTTCTTTGACACTTCACATTGTTCTGTTTTTGTCTTCCCTGCGTGCCCGCTGTGGATCTCCAGGTCCTGACCAGAATGCGGCACTACCTCTGCGATAAAATCAGAGCAGATCGCCATCTGGACTACCTGCGCTCCCGCAGGATCCTGACCCGAGACGATGCAGAGGAGATCAGCTGCAGGACCACGCAGACCAAGAGGACGGCCGTGCTGCTGGACATACTGGCTGAGAACCCCCGCGGCCTAGATGCTTTGATTGAATCAATCCGGGAGATGCGCTCGCAAAACTTTATCATCACTAAAATCACAGACGAGGTGCAAAAGGCCAAAAATGAGAAGCTCGAGTCCCTCAGAGGTTAATACTGCAATTCCCAAAATATTTGTGTGGCACAAATCGGTGACAGGTGTTTAACGCTTTTGAAATTATAGGAATTAAAATTGTTCCCTTTTTTTTCTTCTTCTATGACTCAGCAGCAGGAGCTTCCAGTTCCTCGTCTGACTGCACTTTCAGCACTCCAACCTCAACCAGCGACCTCCCCTCAACGTTTTCAAGCAACTCCACCTTGCTCTTTCACCCTGACGGCGAGCGAAGCCCTTCCAACTCAGATGTAGCCGCATCACTCAATCTGCTGTCTTCACAGAAAGCCGGAGACTCATCCTCCGTGGCTTCCGCTAGCATCGCCATACCTTCCACAACTTCCTCAAGCCTCCCAAAGCCGGGAGACCCCGGGGCGCCTCCTGTGCCGGATGAAGTAATGGTCGAGTCCCCCTCCAGCATAGACGCTGGAGCGCCGGGGTGCACCAGTAGCGGAGGGGACCCAAATTTCCAGCCCCTCCGGTCGCGCTCGCTCACTCCAACTTCAACAAGAAGCATCTTTTAGGAACGCACCCCAATAAGACAGTCCGCATGCAGTTAAAGAGACAACCACGACACTCATCCTCTCTTTGTCTGTGTTATTTTTGCCTTTGGTGAAGCAGATGGGGATAAATTGCTGCACATGGGATATTACTATATACTACCACTATATTAGTCACCTTTATGAATGAAAATGGGGGTATTTCATTAGTTTTGTTTTGTTTTTTCTTTGTTTTTTTAAACTGGTGCCAATTTGTTGCCTTAGTTTTTATATCAAGCCAAAAAAAAAAAAAAAACCCTAGGTATGGGGAATATTGCCTAGTTGAAAATGGAAAATATGAGTAAAATCAGAAAAAGGTGCCATCAAAGAAGAAAGAGGAAATCTGTGCATGCATCAGATGCATTTCTAACATGGTTAGATTTCCAGCGTGATATATCATGAGCTAAAAAAAATGTGACTCACCTTCTCGAACCTCTCCGACTCTCTCGACTGGAGGTGTGATTTTCTGATGAGCTGTAGGCTGAGTGCAGTTACCATGTTTTATACACTGGAATGACTTGAGCACATTTGTGTGTCTCTGTGTGTGTGCGCGTGTGTGCGTGTGTGTGCGCGTGTGTGTATAAAGAGCCAGTCTTTGAACCCAAACTGATGTTTTTCTGGTTTTTTGTGCATTAAGTCGACAAGAATTTGCTTTCTGTTTTTGTCACTACAGCAGTCTTGAATTACAAAAACATAGTTTGTGTCATGTCCCACTCCTTACTTGATTCACTGGTCATGTAATAATGATCTATAGCCAACTAAATATATATATATGTATATATAAACTCGCCTTGTGTGTTTCTTTTTTTGACTGTGGTTGATTTTCTGTAGTGATTATGAGAATCATTAAAAAATGTTAGACTGCTGATAGTTGTTGAAACAGAGCGTTCAGTAATGTGATGATTGACGGGTCGCTAATGTGTAAATGTAAATGCATCATCGGCTTCTGGGCGTGCAGAGGTTCTGCAACTGGGAGGGTTTTTTTTTTTTGTTCTGGAAAAAACTGGAAAAGCTGCAAGTGGCGCAGAGGAATGACAGTCATTGTGGTGACGTCTGCCGTGGTGACTGTGCCACCTGGTTTTCATACACGGCTGAGAAGCCCTGAGTGTTGGACTGATTGTACTTTGGATCGCTGGTGCTCAGCAGGTGCTAACAGGTACTTTATTTATTATCTTTATTATATGTAGGATAAAGTTTAACACGTATTTAACAGCTCGTTTTAAAAAATTTATGTAGGAGATTTAAAATATATAATTGCATAATAGCATAAAGCGAATATAAGCAGCTTTTATTCATTACTCTGCATTTTTTACTTATGTGTTTATTTATTTTGCACAAAAAAAAGACTTAGTAGATGTTAAGTAGGCTTATTAAGCCTCTCAAATCTGTACATCTCTCTCTGATTGATGCTCCCTGTTGCAGGAAGTTTGGTAAACTAAAATGGGTCCGTGTGTGCTAACCACATAGCTGTGGTTTTGTCTTGTGTTATAACTTTTTGTTGCATAATTAGTATGTACTGAAATACAAGAATTAAACTATAAAGGAGACAATGGCAACAGTGAACACATCCTGGAGAACCAGTTAGATAAACATCAAAATGACAGGAATGGCCGAATGCTTTCTTTATCTATTAAACATTTCTGATGTGGAGATTTTACAAAACTGTCTTTGCGCTTCAGCCTAATGGACGAGTCCGAGCAGCTTTTGGCTGCCAGGTCGGAGGCGAGCAGGCCAAACGGGCACTGCAGCCTGGAGACGAAGGCGGTGGAGGATTTCAGACGGAGGCTCAAATACTTCTTCATGAACCCCTGTGAGAAGTACAGAGCCAGGGGTCGGATACCATGGAAACTGATGATACAAATATTAAAAATCATAATCATTACTATCCAGGTAATCCTTTAAATAATTGTGAACGCGTACAGAGGTTAGGGGCTATTCGTCTCATCTGCATAACTTTCTTCCCCCCCGTTTCCGAACAGCTGGTCTCCTTTGGCCTGAGCAATGAAATGATGGTCACTTTCAAAGACGAAAATCTGATGACATTCAGGAATCTGTTCCTCAAAGGATACAAGGATCACCAGTACGGAAGCTTTTCCCTTTACACCAAAAGAGATGTGTACGAGCACATTAACTACATTATCAACAAGGTACTGAAAACTTGTGAGAATCACGTGGCGTCTTCTATATAATTTCTCTTTAGGATTTTACTCCATTAAAACATATTTTGTGTTTTCTGTTTGTTTGTTTTTTCAGTACACCAATCTCCAAAACCTCACTGTAGGAAACCTTGTGTATGAGCAGGTTAATGGTGACTACACTCCACTGACTGTGTGCCAAGTGTTTTACAGAAACAGCACCATTGACCCTGAAGATGACACCTTTGATATTGATCCGCATATTGATGAAGGTACAAAAACATAAAGTAGCTGCAAAGCTGTTTAGGTCAAGTGACTACCTTGGGTTGTAGCCATACTTAATACTTAATATTCTATCCAAGCTTTATTTATGGAAGCTGATTCATGGCACGAGTGGAAAATAATCCCACTGCACACTTGTGATGTGAAAAGAGGAAGCTTGTTGTGGTGTTCACAGGGATTCGGGCTTAATCGTTCCTCTAAACTAAAAATCAAACAACTTTTGAACACATTTTCTCCCCCCATAGATTGTATTTCCATTCACCCTATGCAACCATTGGGCAATAACACTTTGGCAACACATGACAACTTCCCTTTGGATTTCAAAAGGTGACTAAACTAAAAATACTGGTTTCATGTACGGTGGTAAGAGTGTTGCCTGCTAATATTATGTTTGTGTGTCCAGGCTGCTATCAGTGAACATCTACCTCAGTCTGAAAACCATCAATCTGCAGACTGTGCGGCACCATGAGCTGCCAGACTGTTATGACTTCCACATAATGGTTAGCGACGGTGCCACACCCTCAACTCTGCTTTTAAGATATACAAACAAATTACATTTTACAAGCTCAGAAGTAACTGCAATCGCAAACTGTCCTTTGTTTTTACGCAGATAATATTTGACAATCGTGCACACAGTGGGAAGATAAAGGTTGATATTGAGAATGATGCTAGAATTTATGAATGCAGCGACTGGAACGTGGAAGGCACCTGTGAGTAAAATGTTGCCACAATTGATACTCAAAGACACTAAAAAGCAAAAAACTTGTAAATGTTATTGTTTCCAAAGCCAGCAGGGTACACTGTGACACTTTGCATCTATCCTTGATACAGTTGTGGTCAGACGTTTACATACACTCATCATGGGCATAAATGAAATGATAATTTGGGATTTTTAATGATTTCTTTGAACTGTTCTTTTTCCAGGGTGGAATGATTTGAATTTATTTTGGATTTTTGGATTTTCTCTAATCCACACAGGCTCAAAAAGTATACATAGAGGCTCAAATATATACATACACTCCCTTAAATCTTTTAATAATAGGTGCTGAAGGTTCTATAATGTCTTGACAAGGCCAAGGCCTATTAACTTCTTGGCAGTGATTGACAGCACTCATTGGATTGACCAACACTCAGAACAATGGGAAAGTCCAAGGAACTCAGTGAAGATCTAAGAAGGAGAACTGCAGATTTACACAAGTTGGGAAGGTCTCTTGGAGCCATTTCTAAATAACTGCATATTTCAAGATCATCAGTTCAAATAATTGTATCACCACTTTGCCATGTCTGGAAGAAGACCCAAACTGTCACCCTCAGATGAGAGGAAACTGGTTAGGATGTTCAGGAACAACCTAAGAACCACAAGACTCAAGCCTGCCATGAACTGGAAACTGCTGGAACACCAGCATCACTGTACACAGTGAAGAGCGTTTTACATCGCCATGGACTGAGAAGTTACCGACCAAGAAAAAAACACCTGATCCAAAATGGAAACCTTCAAGCTCGACTGAAATTTGCAGCTTCCCACATGGACAAGCCAAATGGCTTCTGGAGAAAAGTTTTACAGTCAGATGAGACAAAGATTGTGCTATTTGGTATGAGGTATATTTGGAGGAGTAAATGTGAGGCTTTCAAACCTGAGAACACTGCTAACTGTCCAGCATGGTGGCAGTAACATCGTTCTCTGGGGCTGTTTTGTTGCCAGTGGTACTGGTGGATGGAATAATGAAGAAGGAGGACTGCCTCCAAATTCTTCAACTTCACCACTAATCAACAGCTAGATGTTGAAACTTGGACACAGTTGGGTGTTCCAAGAGGACAATGATTCCAAACACACACCAAAACTGGTTTTGGAATGGATAAAGCAGGCTAAAAATAAGCTTCTGGAATGGCCTTCCCAAATTTGTGGACTATGTTTAAAAGCCAGGTCTGTGCCAGGAAACCAACCAATCTAAATGAACTCCACCAATTCTGCAAAGAAGAGTGATCAGAGATCCAGCCAGAATTATGCCAGGCTACCAAAAGCATCTGGTTGAGGTGCAACTTGCTAAGAGACATTTAACCAAATATTAGTGAGGCTGCATGTATATATTTGATCCTCTATGTATACTTTTGAGCCTGTGTTGATTAGAGAAAAAATAAATTCAAATCTTTGGATTCAATTTATGTTTTTAAAGTCATTAAAGATGTATGCTTTACAATCATTCCACCCTGGAAAAAAAAAAACAGTTCAAATAAATCATTAAAAGTCCAAAATTACCATGACATACATGCCCATGATGAGTGTATGTAAACTTTTGACCACAGCTGTACCTGCATGATCTAAGAAAAGACGATGGTTATGTCTAAGTTTTGTACAGACACAAGCAACAAAAATGTTAACACCTGATCTCAACAATTGCAGCTGGGAAGAATGATTATGTCCTGCTGTCATTTGATTCTGTGGTCATCCTCGCCTGTTTCACCTCTCTCATCCTCTGCCTACGATCTGTCATCAATGGTATCCAGCTGCAGTTTGTGAGTACCAGAATGAAGATGCAGAGCATCATCTCTTACAGTTTTGACCTGCCTAGAAGGGCAGGTCATAATTAAAGCTGCTCACTCAGAATCTGTTTTGTTTTGGTTTGGGTTTTTTTTTTTTTTTGTTGTGGATTTTTTGTTTTGTGTGTGTAGATACTGTGTGGGAGTTAACATGATATAGTTTTTTTTAAAAATGCACATACAGTACTGTGCAAAAGTCTTTATTTCTCCGTTGTAACAATGCTTCTTGGCGATAAATCTTATACTGTTGGAAATCCTGTTTATTTCCCCTTAAAGCAACCAGCTGCTAGTGACAATTTAAAATTTGGTTCTTTGCTAAGTTGTCTAAGTTGAGTTAGGTTCCTGTTATATGCTTGAATGATTCATACATCAATGAGTAAGTGGTTCAACAAAAAAAAACAAAAAAAAACATTGCTCTGTAAATGGTCAGGTACAAGGGTGGACTGAAAATAAGTGAAAAAGCAGCCAATGTCCAAAGAAAAACTTTGTAAGAACTTCAGAAAGCCGGGAGAACTATTGCTCAAGACCGCTTTAAAAAAAATTACAACTCCGACTCCTTTGGAGCAAAATATAAAGAAATGAGGCTTGACTCAAGACTTTTGCACAGTACTGCAATAGGTATTTTATTGGTATTATGGTATTTTATTTTTATGTTTTTAGATTAAAATGCACCTGTGCTCAACAAAAACCTTTTTCTTTGTTTTTTAAAACCTAAATTCAAAGAAAATGCAAGGCTCCTTTTTTTTTTGTTACAGTCAGTGTTTTTTAATAACACAGTGGAGGTTGTATTAGTAGAATAAAATACTGTAAATGTTTTGGTTAAGTAATCTAGCTGCTGCTTTGCTTTGCAAAACAAGTAAAAATGTTTATTGTCTCATGTGGGACTGAATCCCTGGTTTGCTTCTCGTTGGTTGTTTTTTTGACAGTGCATTGATTTCTCATATGCAGGAGTTCGCCGTATTCTTCCACGCCTACTACAATAAAATTGTGTCTTGGTCAGAGCGCATGGAGTTTGTGAATGGCTGGTATATCCTCATCATTGTTAGTGACACACTGACCATCATTGGATCAGTGCTGAAAATTGGAATACAGACAAAGGTTTGCTTTTTATTTATTTATTTTTCAGTTATTGAATTGTCATGTACGGCTCACTGGAGATATCAGTGCATGTTTTCCTAACGGTCTCAAATCAGTATTGAAATCCTCATGCCTCCAGTATTTTTTTTTTATTGTATTTTTTTTTTTTTCCTGTTGGCAGTTCCTAACAAACTATGACGTCTGCAGTATCTTGCTGGGAACAGCCACGATGCTTGTCTGGGTTGGTGTGATTCGTTACCTAAGTTTCTTCAAGAAATACAATGTAAGAACTTCCATAAAAGTGCCTAATATTATTAATATTATTGGTTCAAACATTTAAAGAGCAAATGCATATCTGGAGGAACTGAAGCTTTTGTTTGGTTGTTTTAGATCTTAATCTTAACCTTAAGGGCTGCATTGCCCAATGTGATCCGATTCTGCTGCTGTGCAGCCATGATCTACTTTGGGTACTGTTTCTGTGGCTGGATTGTCCTTGGACCTTACCATGACAAAGTATAAACATATTATTTCAGATTTCACAAGCATTCAGGTGATCTGTTCTGAGATAATTTACAGAAATATTACATAAATGATTATTATTAAAACTTTGCTTTGCAGTTCAGAACACTGGACAAAGTGACAGACTGCCTCTTCTCTCTCATCAACGGTGATGATATGTATTCCACCTTTCTGAAGATGAGAGACAAGACCTACATGGTGTGGCTCTTCAGCAGACTCTACCTCTACTCCTTCATCTCTATCTTCATCTACATGGTGCTCAGTCTGTTCATTGCTCTTATCACTGACACGTACGAAACCATCAAGGTCAGTCTGAGTCATCCCGATATCTGATATCTTGCAGGGATGTTATTTATTCTAGAACTTGAGCATCCATTTTTAAAAACTTATTGTAATGGTTCTTTTCCAGCATCATCAGCAAGACAAGGAGCCGGTGTCCCAGCTTCAGGCCTTTATCTCAGAGTGCAGAGATCAGCCCGAGTCTGGACAATATCAGACGGACGAAGAGCCGACCTGCTGTGTGTCTTCGTGTGGCTGCTTTGGATAAAACAACAGGGCCAAGTGTGAGCAAACAGTTGGCCTCGTGACTGCAAAGTGCCCCGATGGGTCCTGAGAGTCTGTATAGAGCCTTTGTGTACACTACTGGGTGAGAGTGCTGGAATATCTTCTAACTTTAATAGATGCACTTTTACTTCAGTTTTAACTTGATGAGAACTATTTAAGGAAATAAGAAACCTTCCTCTGTTAAGGACTGCTTAAAAGATCACATGGTGACATGATAAGGTCACATTGGTATGCAGTATAAATATCTCGAACTATATTCACTTCTTGTCAGTGTTGTATTCAAAAGTGCAGGGCAGAAGTCTCAGACATTAGTGGGGAAAAACACTAAGAACGTCCTCCTGGCTGCACAACATCTTGTCTTTTTCTTTCTTTCTTTTTTTACAAGCACTTAAGTAGAAAATTTAAACATCTTTCCATTTTCATAACCACTCATCCAACTTAGAGGCTTCATGGGTGCTGAAGCCTAACCCAGCTGACATAGTATGAAAGGTAGGGTACACCCTGGACAGGTCACTAGTCCATCACAGGGCCAAAGACCGACAACCATTCACACATATGGCCAATTTACAATCACCAATTAACCTAACAAGCATTGGATTGTGGGAGTAAACTGGAGCACTTGGAGGGAACTCATACAGGGAGAACATGCAACGTCCACACAAGGAGGAGCTGACCAGGAGGTCCAAACCCAGAACCTTCTTGCTGTAAGGAAACCGTGCTTACTGCTCCACCACTCAAATAAATGTCACAATATGATACTTGTTTGTATTTTTGTTTGTACTTTTTTTTTCTTTTCTTTTGCACCACTTGTCAAATTGAGCACATTATTTTGATAATAAAGTTTGAATTTCAGTACGGAGAGCTGCTTATAAACAGTCAGTCCTTTCTGATTGTGTTTCAGTGCACCTTCAGCAATAACCTTGACCACTATTGTAAGTCTAACAGTAATCTATCTGACTTTATTTCTCAAACCATATTCAGCAAAATATTTGAAATTTTTTTTGATTATGTATAGTTGTACTTATCATTTTCCTCTGATGGTCTAACTTCTGTTCACAAACAAATGAGCTGTACTAATGACATTAACTGCTGGATGGCTCAAAACTTTTTAGAACTGTACGCGACAAGACAGATATATAGATATATTTGTTGTTGGTCCAAAAGGTCAGAGACTGAAAATTTGTTCATATTTCTCATGCCTGTCTCTGAAACAGTGATCAAGTCAGGAAGCTTGACATCAGCTGTGATAATCATATTAATAAGTTCACTAGAACTGCTTTCTATCACTTTTAAATAAAAACGCAGGCTTTGTGTATAATAATACCGTCTGCAGCCACAGGCGGCGTTACAGTGCTGTATGACACCTGACTGTGACACCTGACAGCATTTCTCATTTGCATAAATCCTACTGCGCATGTTCACGTCCAATGCATGGCCCGCATACTAGTTGGTTAACAACGCTGCCACCAATAACAGCGCAGTTTGGTTGGACGACAGCGGAGGAATAGACTTCAAAAAAAAAACACACAACCCGCTGTGGCAGGCTGAGCATATCTCTTAACCTGTGGCGGTATTTGCTGGGCTATGTTGGGAGTTTTCATATTTATTGCTGCTGTTGACAGGATGGCGACTGGAGTAGACGCGACAGCTGGAAGTGTTTTTGGTGAAGGAGTGTATTAACCGTGCCAGAACCGGCACGGAGCTAAATTGTGGGATTTAGTCGACCCGTTTCACGCCCTTGAGTGAGTATTTTTTTTTTTTTTTTATTGTGTAGTCATGTCAAGTGACCGTGGCTGTGATTCTGTCAGCTAACTAACATCCCGGGAGTGAAATACGGTAAGTGTGAACATTGTTTGGGTGAGTTAAGTTGCTGAGGTGTTGCACTATAAGCGTGTCATCGGCACAGGGTCCAGCAAATGAAACGCTAAAGTAAGCAAACATGTTTGCTCGGCGTACGCACGTTTAGCAGTTCCTGACGTTAAGCATTTAATATGTTGCGTCGAAGCACGCCGGACTTTATCGCCTCCTCAGTGTGTGTAGCTTTAGATAAAAGCTGTGCGTGTTTTCTGTTTCATTAGATAAGACTGGGAAGAGTTTGCTGAGATGCAGCAGGCATTTCCCATGATTGGTGGTTGTGTCCGACCATTTTTACTCCCAGCTCCTTTTTTTTTTTTTTTTTTTTTTTTTTTACAGTGCGCGGTTATTCCTTTTGTTTATCAGCACAGTGTACCTGTATTTGAATGCAAGCCACAGCTGTGAGGCTGTGGGAGTGGCCCCTGTGTGGTTCAGCCTGTTTCACCGAGTATGTCAATGCTGTACATTTGTCCTGAAGGCAATAAATTAAAAAAACAAAACAAACAAACAAAACAAATGTAACTGTCAGATTTACTCCCTCTGTAATGGATTCTCTTATTTTTATCTATGTAATCCTTTGGCTTGAGGCTGAGATCATCTTACAACCCAGCAGTTTAGATGCCAGTAGCCAATAGGAGCACCCTTCTAAACCCCATTTGAACCCCCTCGCTCCCTCCCTCCCTCCCAACTGGCTCACATCTGACAGTTAATCTTGTGTGGATGAAGCATCAGCTCAGATTATCTGTTGCTGGTCTGTCTCATGGTTTGATGCTCCGTTGCAGGGCTCTGTTCCAGTGCTGTCCTCTGATCCACCGCCTGGCTGCTAATCCACTGCCCTGGTGATAACTTATGACCTCGCATCCTCACGTCCTAATGCATCAGTGATATGGGAGAGTGGTGCACAACTGAGACATCAATGGGTAATTTTCTCTTCTAAAATGGTGCATTTGATTGAGTGTTTCAAGAATAGCAAGGCCCATCAGCCTTGCTTTTTTTTTTTTTTTTTTGTTGGGGGCTCTGCTAGAGGTGACCCACATTTCTGTTCCCATTTCTCATCTGCAACCTAATTCAAGTCTCTTAGTAGAGGAAAGCACAGTAAATGTGATGTACCCGCAGTTTCTATATTTTGCCTTTCTCTGTTTACAGAAAACTACGAGATATCCAGCATATCACATGTTACAATGTCACCCTCGAGACAGAACAGCCTTGTGTCGCCATACTCTTTTCCCTCGGCCAAAAACTCCTACAGTGTAATAAGTGCCTTTTGCACAGAGGATAACATTCCTCAGTGCATTTCATACATCAATCAGGTATGGAAGTCCGCAGGTTAAGTAGCTTTGTCTTTGATTTGGTTCATATGCAAACTTTTTATTTTCTCCAGAGATAATTTGATGCAACCCCTAGACAAGGACATACTTTTTAAAAGTCCCCTTCTTCCCTCCCCTACAGGAGCTTGCCTCACTGGGCCTCTCCTCTACATGTATTGAGGCCACCTCACCAGGGGAAGCTGGCCTAAATGCAGTGCCAGCTCTGAATGCCATGTATGAGCTGCTACAGATTCACAGGCGAACTATGTGCAATGTAGATGCGCTTGAGAAAGAGCAGCTGAAGAAATCCAGCAGCTTGGAGCTCATGCAGACAAGCAATTCCAGACTCAAGGCATGTATGACTGCGGGTCTGTCTTTTAATGTAGTTCCATAGAAAATGTCTTTTTCACTTTCTCTTATCAGGCTATAATCTATATACACACATCATGGAGTAAAGGTGCAGTAATGCAGTATCAAATTTTGTCACCCCTTAGGTAAGATATGTGTGTATAGTACCAGTCAAAAGTTTAGACACACCTTCTAATTCAGTGGTTTTTCATCATTTAAAAATTTTCTGGAAGAAATGCACATGGGATTATTTAGTAAACAAAAAAGTGCTAAACAAACCAGAATATGTTTTATGTTTTAGATTCTTTAGAGACACCTCTTGCTTAGATGACAGTTTTGCACAGCTTGGCTTGGTTGTCACCTGGAATGACTTTCATTTAACAGCTGTGCCTGTCAAGAGCTAATTTCTTGAGTTTCTTGCCCTCTTAATGTGTTTGAGATCATCAGTTGAGTTGTGAAGAGGTAGAGTTGGTATACAATGAATAGCCCTATTTGAGTAATGTTCTAATTCATATTATGGCAAGAACTACTCAACTAAGAAAAGGAAAAACATCGTTAATTAATAATTACAAAAATTCATTGTAAACTGGTCCACATTTATGGAAAATCCCCAGATGGCACATAATGGTTTACAGATTGGTGTGTCACGTGTGTTTCCTTCCAGGATCAGTTGGAACTGTCCATAAGGGAGAAATGTGGTCTGCACGAAATGGAGAGGCAGCTACAACTGAAAATTAAGACTTTGCAGAGCTGCTTGAAAACAGAAAAAGATGAGGTAAAGCCTCTCCTTAGTCTGTATTTGTGTTTCATAAATGTTACTTAAGGATGCGCAAACCTGACAGCCTCTCATTAATCTATTTAATCTGGACAGGTTCAGAAGCTCCAGAGTATCATTGCTAGTCGTGCCTCACAGTACAGTCACGATGCCAAAAGGAAAGAGAGAGAAGCGGCAAAGCTCAGGGAACGTCTCAGCCAGCTGCTGGTTGACAGAAAGGATAAGAAACTAGGTAAATGTGCATGACTTAAACAAAACTTGGTTTGCGTAATTTCAGACCTGTTCAAATGGATTTTTGCTTGGTGTTTGTCCCCAAATAGCTATAGATGTACTGAATTCTTTGGGACGGTCAGATGGGAAAAGGGGCCACTGGAAGACTGCAAAAGCGACAGCGAGGTATTTTGAAAGCCAAATTGTTTTCTGTTAACCACGGAAATTGTAGAATGTGTTATTTACATACATGTGATCTGTAAATGCTTTCTGCAGCCACGAGGGTGAGATGTACAAGTCTTTGCTGAGTGACTATGAGGCAAGTCAGAAGTCTTTGATGCTGGAGAACGCTGAGCTTAAGAAAGTCCTCCAGCAGATGAAGAAGGAAATGATGCATATCCTGAGTCCACACAGTTCTTCTGCCAGGGGAGCCAGTGCTGATGACAGCCAGGAGCAGGTATTTAATTCTCACACACAGATATCAAGAAACCTGATAGACGGGTTTGATAAGCTTTTAAACGAGGGCTGGAAATGCTGTTGCTGGTTCTCTTATGGGTAGGAAACCAGATCCAGATAAAGAAGCGTAAACTTTACTTGTAACATGTTAAAGTTCTCAGGGGGCATTTTAGATTGGAGACTGGGTAATTCTGCCTATTGCATGCCTATCCATCCTTGCTTATCTGGATAAAAGTCACATAATGAGAATATGGCAGTATGTCTATGCATATCTTTCACAGTCCTACTTTATCAGTAAAAAAACTTACTCTAAAATTGTTTAAATTGTGGATCTTTAAAGTGTTTTTCTTGTGAATAGCTCATGCACTGAAATTAACATGTTTGCTTGTTAGCCCAGAAACCAGTTCAAGGCTTTGTCCTATATTACTTAAGACCAGTCATACAATGCCAGGCCTTAACAGTACTACATTGGTTAGTTTTGCTTGACAAGAATCTCCATCATTCTCCATGAGGATAGAGCAGTGGATCGTGCCTGTATGCAAGAGAAGTAATACGATCAGATGAGAATATATTTTTGAAAGTGTTACAATATGCATGAGTCTTTGTCACCCGGTTTTATTTTCTTTTACATAAAAATGCTGATGCAGGAAGGACAGAAACCAATCTGTAACCATTTACCAGAATACAGGAAATAGCATGTCTTAAGTGAAAATCTCCTGGTTTCTTGCTTTAATCCCAGTATATTGTTTTGGCTGTTTTGCTGCAGAATGATTCGGATGGGGAGGAGAAGACAGGAAACACCAGCAGGGAAACTCTGGATCAGTCCTGTGAGCATGCTAGGGAGCAGCTAACAAACAGCATCCGCCAGCAGTGGAGGAAACTGAGGAACCATGTTGAGAAATTAGACAGCCAAGGTAGTCACGGTGACAAAACTGTGAACTTTAAACATTTTTCATCTATAAAACTTTTACTTTGTAGTTGTTTAGTATTTAGGTATGCGTGATGCCTGGAAATAAACTGGGATTATCAGCTTATCCATTTGGTTTTTGTTTGCCAAGCCTCTCAAGTGCAGAATCAACTGGAGTCTAATAAAGAGATGATACCTCTGGAAGCCCACGAGGATGAGATGGAGAGGATGAGGTGTGAAGTCCAGCAATGCAAAGAGTTCATTCACGCACAACAGCAGCTTCTCCAGGTCAGCATGTGATTAGAGGTGGTCAGTGTGTTTGTGTTAATGCAGTTTAGATTGATTTGTTCTGGAAACATTAAGAAATAATGTGGTGTCAAAGGATGACCATTTCTGCTTTTACAGCAACAACTCAACACATCGTTTGATGATGAGACCGCCGCTCTTCTGAATGACTGCTACACACTGGAGGAGAAGGAGCGTCTCAAAGAGGAATGGAGGCTCTTTGAGGAACAAAAGAGAAACTTTGAGAGGGAGAGAAAAAACTTCACAGAGGCTGCTATTCGTCTGGGCCGAGAGGTACTGAAGTCATCTGGTTTGGTCCCAGTTAAATTAAGCAACCACTGTGAGAGTGGTAAGCGCATTTATTTCTTTTAAATCTTTTTTTTTTTTTTTTTTTTTTATTTTTAATCATTTACCCAGAAAAAGGCCTTTGAAGAGGATCGTGCTTCATGGCTCAAAAATCAGTTCTTGAATATCACTCCATTTACAGACCGTAGGAGATGTTCCTCATCAGATGGTCAAAGTGCCTTGTCAATTAGTAAGTTGGTGACATTTTAAATAAAATGCTCTTTGGAGAGGTGGTGGTATAACGTAGCATCGTAGTGGTTGAATATTTTACTTACAAACATGCCTCAACTGTGGCACAATTACAACCCCGGTTCTGAAAAAGTTGGGATGTTGTGTAAAATGTAAATAAAAACTGAATGCAATGATTTGCAAATGTCCTAAACCCATATTTTATTCACAGTAGAACATAGCGAACATTCAAACTGAGAAAATGTACCATTTTTAAGAAAAACATTGGGTCATTTTGAATTTGATGGCAGCAACAAGTCTCAAAAGCTGGGACACGGCCATGTTTACCGCTGTGTAGCATCCACTTTTCTTTTTTTTTTTTGAGGAAATCTTATGCTTGACCTCTGGGAGAGAAATGTCCCATTCTTGTCTTCTATAGGATTCTAGCTGCTGGTTCTGGGGCTTTGCCATATTTTGTTGTTTTCATGATGCTCCAAATGTTTTTAGTCAGTGAAAGGTCCGGACTGCAGGCAGGCCAGTTCAGCACCCAGACTCTTGTTGTACTACTACTACTACTACTACTACTATGCTGCTGTAATAGATGCAGTATGTGGTTTAGTATGTAAGGCCTTTCCTCAAATGTCATCTGGATGGGAGCATATGTTGCTCTCAAACCTGAATATGTCTCTCAGCACTGATGGTGCCTTTCCAGATGTACAAGCTGCCACTTCCATAGATGCTAATGCACCCCCATACATCAGAGATGCAGGCTTTTAAGGACATGTCAGATGCTCCCTGGGCATCTGACACTCAAACCATGAGGGCAGCTCATGGTTTGAGTTTGACTAGGGTGCCCTGTGCTAACTGTAGAACAACAAATAAGATTAGTTTTCTAATATTGAATGTGATGCATTACCAGAAAACTGTTGCCCTTAATTAGAATTTGTACGGTCTGCATTGCAGGAAGTGAGCCAGAGATCAGGATGTCTTCAGTGAAAGCTCAGCTGGCCAGATCATCTACCTACACTACGTTCTCCACTCCCAAATCTTCACAAACTGCTGCTGTGCCATCTACTACTGAGCTTTACCGGACACTCCGCTTAATACCAGAAAGCAGGTATTATTGAGTCACTAGATAACCGTTTTCTCTAAACTGTGGAATTTCATTTGTGCAGTGAAATGCTCTGCGGGATATCAAACTTGAACATTAACAGATCTGAAATTCTTTTTAGTGCCACAAATGTACTCCATGAATCAGTTAGGATCAGACCCTGTTATTTTGGCGTATATATTTTTCTCTTTTCAGTTCCTCCAGACATTCAAATCGAGGACTCTGGCAAGAGTCTAGCACCGTTGAAGATATTCAGGTCAATCCAAAAAACGGAGGTCGATGTGGTGACTTGAGTTTATTTTCTTTGGGTGAAGATGAGAACAGCCTCACTTAAAGAACTTTCAGTGCCTTTTTTTTTTTTTTTTTTTTTTTTTTTTATTTGTGCAATGACCTGCATAAATCCACGGCTGAATTTAATCAGCTCTGACGAACAACCATTTTCAATTGATGCGCATGGACAATTCACCAAAGCTGATCACACAAGAAAGCACTTTGAGTCTGCCATTGCTCGTTTCTTTACTGACAATTCAGATTTTTAAGCTGTATTTCAAGGGAGGGTATCTACCAAGCAATGATAGGAATACATTCTTTATACATGTTGATTGTACTGAAATTAATTTTAATGTTTACATATTCAATAAGTATAAATTATAACTTGAAGTACGCATTGCATTAACATTAGATCGATTAGATCTGTTCTCTAGAAGTAATAATAAAGGTTTTTTAAATGGAATTAATTACGAGTCCCTGTCATTTGTCGCCCCCTGGTGTATCTAAGCGGGAGTTGCAGTCACAAGTGTGAACAACCGGAATCCGGATGTCATCATATGCTTTTGTCTCAGCAGCATCCAGCCGAGACGTGTGCCCCCCGCCCAGCGTTTGAAATAAACACAAAAAATCCAAAAGAAAATCGGAAGCATGTCGGGTTCATCAAACCTGGTGGCCATGAAAAAGGTGGTACAGCAGCTTCGCTTTGAGGCGAGCATAAACAGAGTTAAGGTAAGTAATTACGTTGTTTTTTTCTGACAAAAAACGGAGAAATCCGCTATCGGCGCTAGCTGGTGCTAGTGGCTAGCATCGTGACGCTAAGTTAGCCGATAGTCGGCGTGCAGAACAGGGCGTTGTTTGGACCGAAGGGGAAGTATTTAAGTTGCACTGTTTATGATCAGAAGACGACGCCCGAGTAATGAAAGACGCTGGCAACATGCCAGCTGTAGTTGAGACTTTTTTTTTTGAGACGAAGCTATTCAGGATCCAGTGGTAAAACTGTAGTTTAGCTACACTAAAAATGAGTATTTCTAACATTTTACGTGGTAAATCAAGAGTTGCACAGCCAGCTAGCAGTTAAACTTGGTGTATTTACAGAGTAGGCAAATATACCAAGTAATGAGATTTTTTGGCAACTTGGTGTCTGCGCATTGTTTAATTGATTTGTTATTATTGGATGCTCCTACTAATTCAAACACTGAAAGTGTTCGCAAGTACTCTTTACTACAACATTCAGAGCCCAAAATACTGGGTTCAATGTACCAGATGTTTATGTAAATGAAGATCATCTGTTCCTACATTTACAGTTGTGCAGCAATCAAAATTAGACAGCAGTGTTTCATCTCTGGTAGTAGTTAGGCTTAAATACTGCATCCTGCAATTTCCTCTACAGTTATTCAAAGGGGTAATATTTAACCCACTTCCTGACAGATGTGTTGCTTAGTCTTCCTCCGGAGCTCCAAAAGACATTATACAGATGTTTTCACTGGCCAAGCAGGACAGAAATATTGGAGTGCACCTTGTAACTCCCTTTTTTCAGTCTTTGTATATGTACATTTTTATTTTATTTTTTTCCCACCAGGTTTCCCAGGCAGCTGCAGATCTACAACAATTTTGCATACAGAACGCTCTCCAAGACCCTCTGCTCACCGGTGTGTCGTCCAGCACCAACCCCTTCAGGCCACAGAAGGTCTGCTCTTTCTTGTGAAACCACTGCATTCATTGGTAAGTCAAGCTCTCTCTTGCTTGCTCACTCACTCAGCTGCACATGCATTAATTTACTGTGTGCAAAACCCAATGCTAAGGTCTTGTTAAATTTTCTTTCTTGATATATA
>JAVDPK010002361.1:99788-128861 GCA_034780415.1 Cichlasoma orientale
GTTGTTCTGAGTGAAGTGTTGCCCATCTGTGCCTTCACTCTGGGAAATAAACCCATTCACTGTAATGAAAACATTTTAATTTAAATTATGTGGTCAGCTTGCAAAATTACAAATACAATGAGAGGAAAATGTCTCTCCCCTTCCTAATTATTCATGTGCTTTGTTCTGCAGGCCTTCATTTTGATGCTACAGGGAAAAGTTGACCTCAGCACTGCTCCTCATGCCAAGCCATTATACTGCCATGGGAAATCTCAAAACTAGAACTCAATTGAGTTAGAACAGGTAAAAGAAGACTGCCTATTTTTAGCCAAGGTAGAAGACAGCAGACTGTGTAATTTTTCACGGCACAGTGCGATTTTTGACTAAATTATTGTGCCTTTTCTATTCTATTTTAGTCATCACTGTTCTCAACCTTTTTGTATTTAATGAATAAAAATATTCTTTACTACTCAAAGGAGTTTTTCTTCTTCTTCTTTGATCATAATTCAGCAAATGTCATATTACTGCTATTGAAATCAGCTGATAAAATGGAAATATATTTCATGTAGCCTTAGAGGCAGCAATTATGGAAACAGCTTGTATGCAAATCATTAAGTAGACCAAAGGAAAACGTTGAGTCAAAAGACACTTCGTTATACTATAAAATATGGTGTGTGTGTGTGTGTGTGTATAAATGTATATAATCAATTTTGGTGGTCGGTGCTAGACTTTTTATTTTATTTTTTTTATTAATTAGTGAAATATATTTAGCTCTGGATGGGAGAAATACTTTGATTTGTTTCTTAAGGCAAAATTAAATGGGTACAATGTAAAATTTATAGCAAAAGCTTTGTTTTTAAATCTAAGTATTTCATCAGGTAAGTAGATTCAGGACTCCATACCATTATTTAAATGTGCAGCCGCTGAGTTTACAGTACATTAAATTTGACAGGATTTGTTGGCCGTATTCAACAAGAATCAGTGAAGCAACTACACTAACTACCAGTAGTAGATTAAATCAACTAAAGTTATGATGCAATATATGGACAACCTTAAGAGAAACTTGCGTGAAAGAGAAAGTCCTTGAGTGAATGCAGTCCATACAGTGCTGTGCAAGTCTGGAGCCATCCCTCATTTCTGGGGAATGGGTGCAGCAAGTTATTGACATATATGTAAAGATACATAGAAATGTAGTGTATAAGGCCAAAAATATTTCAAATAAAAATTTGGAATGACCACCTTTTTTCTTCAACACTGCCTGAACTCTCTCAGGGAAGCTTTCTTGTAATTTCTTTAAGTAGTCTTCAGGAATGGTTCTCCAGACTTATTGAAGAAAGCTCAAAGCTCTGCTTTGGATGTTGGCTGCCTTTTGTTTCATTCTCTGTCAAGATGACCCCACACTGCTTCAATAATGTTGAGGTCTGAGCTCTGGGGAGGCTAATCAATGACCGATGGGGTGTGTGTTTTTGTTTTTTGTTTTTTTTTTTTTCTTTTTCTCTCCTCTATTACTGACACCACTGGCTAAAATGCAGCCTCAAACCATGACAGAGCCTCATGTGTTTTATAGATGGCTGTAGACTCTCCTGACTTGTACATATTGATGATTTGAACCAAAAGTTTCAAATTTGGATTCATTACTCCATTAAACCGGTTGCCACTGATTTTCAGTCCAGTTGTTGTGTAATCTGGTATACTTGAGCCTTTTCTCCCCGTTTCCCTTCTTTAAGAATGGCTTTTGGACAGCCACCCCTCCATTTCTGATGAGGCTTCAGCGAACAGCAGATGGATCAACTAAAGGGCCAGATATACTGTCAGTGGAAACGGCACTGTTTTTGAAAAATGTTCATAATCATTGTATTGAGTTGGCAATAAGAGTAAAAATTGCATCTCAGAGTCCTGATTTTTTTTTTTTACAACAATGATGAATTATAGCATATATTGCTGATAAAATTACATATTTGATAAAAAATAAAATCAGTTAATAGCCTAGGAAAGAAGCATCTTCCCTTTACCACCTCAAGCAAAAGCAACACAAAACTATTAATGATACTCTTTATTAGGAATAGCTCAGACTGCATTTTAATATTATTACAATGTTTCTCATGTAGAGTAATGTTAGGCTTACATAGATTCTGGGTTTACTTTTTGGGGATAAAGGGAAAAAAAATAGTTGCTTCAGTTGCAGCTCCTATTTCTAGAGACGAGATAACATTTGGTTTAAAAAAAAAAAAAGATGAATTTTACTGTTATGTAAATCGGTGCTTATAGATTATTTATATAATCTACTAAAAAACGAAACCATGAAATGATTTCTCAACGTTTGTTTTCTTGAATTAATGTAGATTTTTAGTTAAAATGTTTAAATAAAATAAAACCCCCATCTGCTCGCGAGCCCGCAAACGCTGCTGAGCTACTGGTTGGGCTCTCGCGAGATGTGAATCTGCGGAAATCGCACCCATGTTGAGAACAATCATTCCATGAACGCGGGGACTGAACCCAGGTCGGTCTCCATGTCCCTCTCCTTTAGCGGTTACATCAGGGCGCTTAACTCGTAACTGTAGCTCGACCAGCTGAATGAAACCGCCCTTACCAGTGTGAAGAATGAATCATGGGACAGCGTTACTGTGGAAACGACGGTAACTGCTTTTGTTAACCTGGCATATTTAGTACAGTTAGCTGACAAAAGCTAGCAGTTAGCAAACCGGCTGAATATATCCGATTATAGTAGCTAGATTGGCAGCTTGATTGTCTCATTGTCGGTAGCCGGTTCAGTGAGCTGGAAGAAAATGGTTTACGTGATGCTAATGGCTCACCCTCGCTGATGCAACTTCATTCGGTGATTGTCATTATACAATCAGCTCACTTAAAACCGTGAGTTAGCTGGCTTAGTATTCTGGTGCAGCGGAACAGCGAGGTTGTTGGGCATATGTATAACCTTATATCACAGTTAGTCCCATGATGATGCTCCAGGATGGCGCTACACAGCTTCTCTGCCTCACAGCGAGCAGCGGGGTCCCTCTTTTCACAAGGGGAGCCTCAAAACAGCTGCCCTTCTCTGTCATAGGCTCTCTAAATGGTGTTCACATGTTCGGAGGTGGTCAGGGAGTAGTGTTGACCTGCTGTGAGACTGAAGGTGGAGGGAAGGTGGTGTGGAGAGTTTTCCAGGACAGTGTGATGCTCATCGCTGTGAGTGGAGGTGGACATGGTGGCGTGGGCAGCAGCAAAGAGGAGGAGGTCCGTCTACAACGCCTCCTGGAGAATGTGTGGGGCTGCATGGTGCTGGTGTTGGGGCTGGATGAGCTGGTTAATCTCAGAAATGTTGAGAGGCTGAAGAGGGACCTCAGGTCCTGCTTCAGCCTCATTGATGAGCTGCTGGAGGACAGGCAAGAGGGTGTTCTGGGAAACCTTACACACTGTGCTGATTCACTGCTGCCCCCAAACCCCACTCTTCTTCAGGAGGCTGTGGATGGCTTTGCTCAGGCGGCAGACAGCGAGTTTGGTTGCCTCGTTGTTCACGGGCGAATAGCTGCGGCAACTGAAAAGTGGTGGCGCCTCGCTCCGCAGGAAGTTGTCCTGCTTTCTGCTTTGATACGGTCACTTTCGGCCTCTGGATCGGCTTCTTGTGATTACCCGATTTTCCTTCCTCAGGGTAGCCCCACTGTGGCCCACCGCCTTCTCCGCTTCCAGCTGCTGCCCGGAGCAGATGTGTGCGTCCTGTGCGGTCCAACCCCATCTCTACATGGAGCTGAGACTAGGCTGGTGGGTCGTTTTTGGTCTCCTCTGATGGAGACCCTGAGAGACTGTCTAGCTGTTGGAGAGCGCTGTCTATCGGGATCCGTATCCCTGCGGCCTGATGTGCTGGCACTCCTCCTCATCAACCATGAAACACGCCGTGCAGTCTCTTGTGTGAGGACTTCCACTTATCATTACGACGCTCCTTTACTCTCCAAGGCCCGCTGCTGGGAGCTACTGAAACTCTTTTATATCTTCAGCACATCACGCTACTTCACCCAGGAGGAGACTTTATGTGTCTCCCCAGAAGAAAAGGCTCAGAGAGGCAACACTGAAGACTTTCCCCTTGGATTCTCCCACCAGCCCCGACAATGTTATCTAGTTACAGATGAATGCAAAAGCTACGGACTTCAAACACCACAGCACCAGCTGTTTCTGCTTATCTTACCATCTGTGCCCACGTTTGCGCTGCGTACACTGGCTACACAGACTCTGTCTGATATAGTAGCAGCCACAGGGTTTTAATTAAATTAGTTAGTTAAACCGTTTTCTTTTTAATCACAGGTGAATAGCTATAGTAGTAATGTGAACTCACATTTTCTTCAGTGATGACTGCAAGCACATTACATGCTCACACAGATCTAGTATCATAATGATCAGCTTCCATGTTTTGCAAAGACAATGATGAACTGTGCACTGGTAAGCAAATGTATGGTAAAAACAATGAAACACTGTCCAAGCTCTTACAGTTTTTACTGACGCTTCTAATGCTGGCAAAATATCAAAACACACTGAAATGTTACACCAAACTGAGTTTTGGTTTACATCACTGTTGCACAACCGCCCTGGCTCTCTAGCTGGTTATTACATCAGCGGGTAGCACTGTAACAATGTGTATTAATATGTAATAGAGAATGATGTGACGACGTTACACTGGGTTTAAAAAGTGCCTGCTGTTTTATTGTTTTGGCATTTTGCCTGAGAGAAGGTGAAAGTATTTGTTTGCTTGTAAATATAGTTGGTTAATTTTTCTGGATCTTGGCATCACTGAGTGAGTCATTTACATTGTTCTTAATCCCGAAAGGGGTGATGGCAGTCTGAACACTACTGGCTGAGAGATTCATCACAAAACTCAGCAGTTATGCAACAGAAAGTAAAAACCCTAAACCACTTCCCAAATGAAACTAAATGTTTTAGTATTATTTAAGTCGGTCAAAGCTGAGTCTTAAAAACCAAATCTGAAAAAGGTCTCACCTCACCCCTCTCAGAAATCAGCTGATATTTTTGTACAATAGCTTTAGTATATTGAATAAAGCCATGCACAATTTTTTCTCCATAATGTAAAGAATTTCATGCCCTCAAAGTATATATGGAGGCTCAAAATTTGAGCCAGGGGAAACAAGTACAGGAGCTAGTCACATGAAATTTTTTGGGCCAAAAAGCACCTTTAAGCTCTGTTTAAAAACTGCAGCCAGATCAGTTTTACATCCACTCAAAGGTCACAATCTAGTTAATCTAAAATCTTATTAATGTTCAGAACACAGTTTCAGTAACAAAACTGCAGCAGTTTCAGCATCTATGGTGTCGAATTGAAGAAACAAGAAGTAGCTGCAGTTTTTAATAGAGCTCAAATACAATTTTAAAGCCCAGCTCCTTCTCCTGCCATTAAGAACTTATGAGGGCTCAAAAATGCTGGGAGAATTAAGTACTTCAAAGGGCAATAACTATGAAAATATTCATAGTATGAGGTAAAATGTTTTGCATGGCATCATTAAATAAGCTTGTTATTGTACAAAAATTTATTTTGATGGAGTCAGGGGTTTTTTGTGTGTTATAACCCCGCCAGTTGTAGGTTGTTTTTTTTTTCACATTTTCAGACAGCTGTGAGACAACTTTCTCTTTGCGTTATTTTACAGGAATTAATGGTATAATAATGGTATAATAACGGTGGCTGTGACTACTGACAAAACACACCATTACTGAATAAGTACTTCTGGTGGTGATAAATGACAGTAATTTTGCATTTTTGCATTTATAACTGCAACGACAAATTGAGGAAACCTATTGCTCTCTCACGTTTCAGTGTGAAGACTCAGCTTTACTGAAAACCACTGAGGATCGGTAGCATGTAAGTGGTTTCTAATCCTCGTTTCTCATCCGATGCACTGCACGTCATACTCATTTTGCATTTAGTAGACACAGTCATAGAGAAGGACCATCCCATTTTTAACCTGTGAAACAGGAGATAACTACCAGTGTTACCAGGCCTGACCTTATTCCCTATGCTTGATCCCACTCCCAAGGGCCTGGAAACACTGCCGAGTATGAGAAACAGTAATGCCTCCTACTGGAGATAATCTAGGAACAAAGATGTTGTGTCCATTTTTACTAAAACTGCAGCATTGTTCAGATTATTCCGGTAGTAAGTAATGCAGATTTACCACATTCTTTTGTATTAATACACGGGGAGTGGAGTAAGTTTAACAAAGATGTAGTCAACACAGGAGGAGCTTTCACAACCATTTAGTTCACATAAAGGAGCGCTTACAGTCTCCTCCCAGATATGTTGGGACAAAGAGAAAAGCGCGGTGTAGTGTGAGCAGCAGCAGCCGGTTAGCTTGATAGAACATCTTCCAGTGTGGTGCGGTTTAGACTGAGTAACCGGAGAACCGACGCTGATTGACAGCCTCACGGTGCTTCGGATAACAGAGGAGAAAGGGTGGGATAACGGTGGTCACAGAAAGGGGAGGGATACGCTCGCTGGTTACTGTCCTATGTATGCACCGCCTTAAAAAAAGTCCCGGTGAAAAGTTGGGTTACTGTAGTGCAGTCTTAGTTTTGTTACAATCCTTGCGCACATTTTGTCGAAGCTCCCTTTAACTTTAACACATGCGGAAGGTCCAAAGGTCTGCGCGCGGAGTCATTTTTAGGAGCGCGGTCACTCTTGCACAACTTTGATTTCGCTCTTCTCTCCAGAGAAGCAACCGGCGTGGTGCAGGTCGCTGTGCCCTGCAGAGGGTTTTAAAGTAGCTCGGCTGTTTTTGAAAGAAAGTTTGGTAAAATGTCAGCCACTCGGATGCAGATGCTCTCCACCAGAAACGTCCGGCTTTTAAGCCGCGGGCGAAACGAGATGTTAGCCGGTAGAAGTGGGGCGCAGCGGCCCGGCGGCGATCCCAGGACCCGCTCACTGACCTGTCCCCCTCTGTCCTCCTCCTCCTCCTCCTCTCCCGCCAGAGCCTTATCGAGTCTGAGTGCGACGCGGCGTGGACTTCCCAAAGAAAAAATGTCCGAGAATGGGATAATGTCCCGGGCCAAGGTGCTGACCATCGACACCATGAACCCCACGGTGAAGAAAGTGGAGTACGCCGTGCGTGGGCCAATCGTGCAGCGCGCGGTGGAGCTGGAGAGGGAGCTCTCAGAGGTTTGTAACACAGCGTCTAGATCCCAACTCCAATACTACTTTGTATCTCATCTCTCAATAAAGACTAACTTCTGATCTGGGCATGTAAAATTAATGTAAAGCTATTTAAATTATGCATTTTAATCTCATGGAACTTTAAATGTCAAGTTTCTCTGAAATCCTACAAAATAGATATGATTCTGTAAAAGAGGTTAGTGTCTATTTCTACTGAGTTTGAATTGCAGATCAACAGGATTCTATTAACGCTTGTGCTCTCCCTATTACCCCAAATGATCATCCCAAAACAAGTCTTTGTTTACATTTGGTAAACTATGTACACATCCTGTTGTCAAAGTCTGTCAGGTAAAATACCATTTGCTGAACCTGATCATGTGACAGTTTGTGTACTAGTACAATCCAGCTGATGTGCCCTATGTCATCATTTGTTTCTCTCTCTGTTGCTCCCAGTTTATTTGTAACTTGTTTTTAAGCTGGTCTTATTGACCCTTTGTTTCTAAATGGCAACCGCTTATGTAAAAACCTCACAGGGAAAGTCCATAGTCTAATCCACAGATGCTTTTCTGCATTCCTAGAAAAGACTGGTGTTGTTACATTTAATTGTCCTCTTAAAATTGAGCTCTCTGCTCTTGTATACAGCACCCAGATTCAAGAGTTAAGTAAATAATAGAAATCCTTCCTTCCAGCATATTGGCACCAAATAAAAACCTTTTGTTATTTTCTCTTTTTCCCCCTGAAAGGACTGCTCGATCCCTTCCTCTCACGCTGTCTTTGGTGATGTGGCAACCAGGTGTTACTGTGCTGAGTGCAGTCTGGTGTGAAAACTGTCCTCTCTTGAGTGGTTTGCTCGGTAAAGGATGAGTATGCGAACAGGTTCTTGCGCAGGTCAAATGCACAGCAACATCGGGCAGCAGGCTCCATAATGACACTGGTAGCCCTTTAACCAGATGGTTCAATTACTCTTAAGGTATTATGTTCTGTTTACTGTGACTGATACCCATCCACAGATGATCATTCTCTATATGGGGTTTTCCTCTCAGCAACAACAGTTGTATCAGGCACTAATTGATATTTAGATGCTGGGAAAAAAAGCAGAGGAAATTGCAGCTGGATTCAGTCAGTAGAAGCCAGTTAAGCCAGTTGAAAAATGAAGGTAAATGTATTTATCACATTTCTGCCAAGGACTGGGGAAGAGCAGCAGTCTGTTTGTTCACTAATTGCATATTGTTGCACAGTCAGTCTTTTCAAAAGTACAGCCACGAGACAGGAATGCACCACAGTTTGGGTTCCTCTCAGCTTATTCAGCATTTTTTTCTGAAGCGCTGACCAAATTGTGCTTCTACTTCCTGCACTAAGTTTCGGTGACACACCTACCTCTTCGTTTTATGGAGACACCTACTTTTCCAAACTGGTTTGGATGGTGTTGGATTACTTTGGGAAACGAGTCGGAATGGTATTCCCTCTTTTGTCTGGGAATTAAGCGTGAGCACACAAGAAGGCACACTGTTCCCCCGCTTTGTAAATTTTGTTTGCTTTCTTGATCAGTACAGGTATTCCCTTGTTCATTTTACCAAATACAAAGTATCCATTGTTGCGAGAGCACAGAAACAAGACAAACTGCACCAACTTACTGTACCAGTGTGCATACGTACTGATAAACTCACACTGTAGTGTTTGTTTAATCTTAATGAGCAGCTAGCTGATAGTGAATGGGGCTGTTTGAATGAGTTGTCAGATATTTTTACTCTACCAGAGTGAAAGCAAATATGCAAATATCCCAAATGTTTTCCGTGGTAGAATATGTGTTAGGTTTTTATTTGACTCACATGGATGTGACTGCAGTCACAATGTGAATGGGAATGTGTTGGAGCGCCATTAGCTGAGCAAATCAAAGAAACTTGTAAAAAAAAAAGACATAAAAGTGCAAAGAGAATTTTCTTAACAGACTTTTTGCTGTTTTTCATCACTGTAAAACTGATAATGGTGCAACACCCTGTAGTAGGAACAAACACTGCCTCTCCTGCTGGACCTTCAGCATGTTTTTTTTTGTTTTTTTTTTCCTGTTTTATAAGTGATGAACAAAAAGCACAGACCCTTCCAAGTCAGCTCACAGGAGCAGAGGTCAGCTTTTTTTCTTTTTTTTTTCTTTTCCTTCCCCCTAAAAGATCACCATTATGAACCGGGGGGGGGGGGGGGTTCTTTGACCCAGGGGTGTTAAACACACTTCATAAAGTTATTGGCTCAGCCTGAGAGACGCCTCTTGCGTGTGACCAATGAGAGAGCACGGGACTCATGTTTCCTAAAATCTAAACTGGACTGGATAAATCAAACATTCTGTTTGGATTTCTGCAGGGTGTCAGTGTGACGCTTCACTGGTGGATTTTCTGCAGTGTCACACTGTCTTAACATCTGGTGTTAGCAGCATGTGTGCGCGTCCATGTGTCCGTGCATGTTTCCCTGCATTGCTGTTTGTCCTCCGTCAGAGGTCTCAGCTGGTCAGGAGATTCTCTTTCAGACCTTGAAGTATTATATTATTTGCCTGGGAGACAGTAAAAAAATACCTTTTTATTTAGATAATATTCTGATCTAATTATTTCTGATATTTAGCTTGCTGTTGCTTCATGTGATGCATACTGTTCTTTTATTTAAATATTGCGCCAAAGAGATTGAAAGCTTTTGTGTAATGTGGGTCTGTTTGTTTCAGAAGGTTAATAGAAGTGAAGTGATAAGCTGGTTTGCACAGGCTGAAACTTTGACTGCACGTTTGACTTCCATCAAGGCTGTTCCCTATTTACTAAACTGCTTTTCCACATGGTCTGTGTCTCCTCCTGAATAAACACAGTCTATACAATTTATCTGCTCGATGCTGCGTGTACTTCTCTGGAGTTTATATTTTACTTAAACAGTCTGGCCTGTGGAATTTAATCAGAAGCCTTGAGATTAAAGGTATTTTGTCTCATTAACAATATAGATCTTGAGGCCTAATGATTGTTCTGAATGCTTTATCATGTAAAAGATTTGCAGGGAGAGCATTTAATTTATTTACATAAGCATTTGCTGCTAATCAGCTGTGATTTTCCTCGGTTTTGTTCACACATTACTGAACAAACAATGAAAAAACAACTGCTGACTGGCTAAACAAAATCAAATTTAACTAAAATTTAGAGAAAAAATGACAGTGTGCTGTAAAGCTGCTAACGTTTTTGTGTCCAGGATCATTTTTGGGACATGACACCCTAGCAAAGCAAACTAGGGATGCACAGATTGGCCCAGAAATCACTATTTTGCAGATAGTCAACTCTGATATCGATTAGAGTCCAAGTGATTTGTCGGTGGCCCAGTATTATTAGCCAATATTAGCTATCTGCAGATCTGTTGGTATTGGCATTTATTACCAAGAAGAGATGAGAGAATCACCCTTCAACTGTTATTAGTGTTGACGCTCCATAGTTTGTCCACTACAGGGCACTCTGCACCCTCCCTGTTGGTAGTAACTGAGTTTGAAAGGCCACAAACACAACAACCAGCTGATCCAAACAAAGCTGGGCAGAGCGTAGAGGATTGAATAAATAACTACACACAAAAAAATTGTCAGGGAGACTGTTTGTAAGAAACAAAAAAAAAAATATATTGGCCGATATATTGAAATATCAGATTTCTAAATTACCAAATATCAGTATTGGGCTGTAATGCCTATATTTCTTCTATTTTATTTTTGACGTATTTTAGTTCTTTATCAAACTATCTTTGAACATGTAGCCAGCACATAACTGGCGTGACTCCACATATAAAAATTTGGGGGCGTCCGGAACACTTTTGTATGTGTTTAAAAGTGTGCAGGCGTAGTTTTAAGGTTGTTTAGGTGTAGCTGACGTTCTTGACATATCACAGCTGGTTTGTTAAGGGCCAGTCTCTCTACACTTCAGAAAGGCTGATATTTCTTGTGTAAGAGGTAAAAAATTAAACTGCTGTTAATTGTGTTTGTTTGACAGGGAATGAAGAAACCCTTTGCAGAGGTCATCAGGGCCAATATTGGTGATGCGCATGCTATGGGCCAGCAGCCAATTACTTTCTTCCGACAGGTCTGCTTCTAAACCCTTCCCCAGACTTCTCATCTAAATATAGCAATCTCTTTCGTGCCTGTTAATGTACTTCAAACTAACTGCCACACTTCAGATAAGTTGATGTCAATCAGTTTTTCAGTCTTATGTAGTAGTGCATGCAGATAGTACACCCTTATGCTAACACACCTCTTTGTGTCAAGGTCCTGGCGCTCTGCTCCTACCCTGAACTGCTGAGCGACAGCACATTCCCAGAGGATACTAAAAGTAGAGCATGCCGCATTCTGCAGTCTTGCGGAGGGAACAGTTTGGGTGTGTGAGGGTTTTTCTTTACTTTTTTGGTTATTAATTATCACCTTTAGTCCCTTTATACACCTACTGAGTGATATATAGCCACACTTTACATTACCATAGCAGCTTGTATTGTCTCCATATGAATCTCCCTCAGGTTCCTACAGTGCCAGTCAAGGCATAGACTCTGTGCGCCAGGATGTGGCCAGTTACATTGTTC
Organism: Cichlasoma orientale; assembly: GCA_034780415.1. Classification (NCBI taxonomy): domain Eukaryota; kingdom Metazoa; phylum Chordata; class Actinopteri; order Cichliformes; family Cichlidae; genus Cichlasoma; species Cichlasoma orientale. The sequence continues at coordinate 111,490 of JAVDPK010002361.1, forward strand.
GACGGGACGGCGGTGTGCCCTGTGACCCAGATAACATTTACCTCACCACAGGGGCCAGTGATGGCATTATGGTACAGTACCCCTCACTATGTCTCTGCTTTAGTTTTACTTTTAATCGTAACAGTGAAGGAACCTGCAAAACAGACTTTTGAAATGAAAGCTTTAACAGTGAGCCTGCTTTTAAAGGATGCTTTATACACGCAACGACTAGCAGGGAAATAAATATGTGTGAGAACAAATGGGATCTATTGAATGTCAGCCAATCAAAGAGAGGCTGAAACTGGATCACTGATGCATGAACATTTTGGCTCAAATGCTAGGTATTGCCTTCTCCTGACCCCTTTCATGGTTTGTCTGTGAGCTGCTTAACGGTCTTGTTTTCCATGAGAAAAACAATAGCACTTTTATCTGGCAGTGATGTTAAGTCAAGCATAATAGATATTTATTTTTCATAAAATGCTATTATGTGTACATATGTGCGGTAAGCAACATAAGTGAAATGACTGCAAAGTCTTTTTTGACCTCTCCCTCAGACAATGCTGAAGCTGCTGGTGTGTGGCGAAGGTACAACCCGTACAGGCATCATGATACCCATACCTCAGTATCCCCTGTATTCAGCGGCACTGGCTGAACTGGGCGCTGTGCAGGTTAACTATTTCCTTAATGAGGAAAAGTGCTGGAGCCTGGACATCACCGAGCTGCAACGCGCCGTAAATGAGGCCAGGCAGTACTGCAACCCGCGAGCCTTATGCATCATCAACCCTGGAAACCCCACAGGTAAATTCTTTTGTCAAAATGACATTTATGGCATTTATTTAGCAGCCATCTCTATCTTGTCATATTATATATGTAAAGATCTTTTTAATCAAGTAGTTATTACAGAGAATAGAACAAAGAATATTAAAAAAAAATCAAGATGAACTTTGCAAATTAACCTTTAAAGCTTTTAAACCATCTAGTGGCTCTTCTCAAAGAGCCACTAGATGGCAGCAAAGCTAAATAACTGCGTGCTAAAGTCACTACTCTACCACAAGCCTTCTTATTTTTACAGGTCAGGTTCAGAGCAGACAGTGCATTGAGGATGTAATTCGATTCGCTGCAAAGGAACGTCTCTTCCTCATGGCTGATGAGGTAATCTCTCTGAATGTCTTAAAACATTTGCCTGATGGATAATCTTCTTCACCTTGTTAATATCTGTCCTACTGTTCCCATCGCCCAGGTGTACCAGGATAATGTGTATGCTGAGGGTTGCCAGTTCCACTCCTTTAAGAAGGTCCTGTTTGAGATGGGGCCCGAGTACGCAGAAACAGTGGAACTGGCATCCTTCCACTCCACCTCCAAGTGTTATATGGGAGAGTAAGTCTTTTATTTCTCTCTTATTCGCAGTGGGGATAAAATAACTAAAAACTATCTATTTGAAGGAGAAATTTTACTTCCACCAGCTCCTATAGTGCAGTCAGGGTGCAATAAATAGTTTGTGTTTCTGTCTTTCTTTGCATTTTGTTTTATTTTTGCTGTAATTCTCACATCCTAATCTGCCCCACAGGTGCGGTTTTCGTGGAGGCTACATGGAGATCATCAACATGGATGATGAAGTGAAAGACCAGCTCACCAAGCTGCTGTCAGTCCGCCTTTGCCCTCCTGTTCCTGGACAAGCTCTAATGGACCTGGTGGTTAACCCTCCACAGCCTGGGGAGCCTTCTTACAACACCTTTATCAAGGTACTCAGTCTACCATCATAGGCTGTATATTAAAAAATGGATGAAACTGAAGCTTACTTAGTAGGCAAATTTTCCAAAAATAAGTTATGTTAACATGATTATGTCTCACACATTTTAACATTAGGTTTTCTGTTATAAGTAAGAGTCCTCAGTGATCTGGTGGATATCAGGAGATATGTTTGAAATCACATTTTTACTGTGGTACTTTATAAATGGCCTAAAGAGTGCTCACTTTGTTTCATAATCATAAATCTCTTAGAAATTAGTTATATCCATTATGCACACAATTCATGAGAAATTTAGGTGTTTCCGAAGTTTTTTGTTTGTTTTTTTTCCTGTGTGTGTGAGAGAGTACACAGACACACAGAATATCTGGGCATTTGCACAAATTAACGTCCTATTGGTGCCTTCAGGTAAGGCTGCACAATTAGAGCCAAAAATGATAATCGCTGGGCGCCCGGGTGGCTCAGTGGTGAAGCCAGCGACCACATGCATATGCCGCATTGCACTGCGGGCGGCGCAGGTTCGAGTCCCGGCCTGTCGCCAATTTGCCTGCGTGTCTTCCCCCGTATCTCTCCCCCATTTCTTGTCTCTCTCTACAACAAATAAAGCCACTGTGGCCAAAAAAGAAAAGATAATCGCAATTATTTGTCACCATTAGTCATTGATTTTAGTGACAAAATGTTCTTATTGCACAGTCACGTAAACAAAACACCATCACATACTCACATTTATTGCTCACTGTGTTTACTGGATGCACATCTTTGGCCAACTATTGCATTGGTGGTTTCAGTGTGCCTTTGTGAGCTCAGTGGATACGCTGACATGTACGGCCTCGCGTTTAAGGACATCTGAGCTGATGTTGGATGATTGACGTTAGCAACCACTGCGCTGTTTTTCTTGGCCTTCATCGATTCATTGTGCTGCAGTTTTTGGTGTCTTTTCAGGCAGTCAAATAAGTTAGTTTAGTTGCTTTGCAGCGCAGGCGCACAGCACTCTTTACATATGATTTCTCCTTGGTTAACAAAACGTGCACCAAATCTGAAACATTTCCAGATGATGATCCACTTTGAGCCACAAGCTCTTCACCTTCTGCTGTGCCAGCCATTTGAATTTTGGTGTATATCTGTCTTTTAAGGTAGTGTTACCCGTCCAGACTAGTCCAGGAAACTTCAAGCTGCACAATGTGGGGAACAGCTGTGATTGGCTCATGCAGGCACGTGGTCAGGTGCTGATTTAGGAAGCGCTTGATTTGCTTTTACTTTGCATTTTAAACAGCAGAGCATGCAATTTAAACATCGCTTGATTGTGCTTATTAAATTGTGGGAAGCCAAAGTCGTGATCGAGATTAAAATTTGAGTAATTGTGCAGCCCTGTCACAGTCCTATCACAGTAGTTCCTCTTGAAGAAAACAAAAATATCTTATGGGTTGGTTATTTAAAACAAGCTTTGAATCAAAACCTCTTTTGGGCTCCGGATGATTCTGATTATTTTTTGTCTGTATTGTACATGTTTAATCAGTGTGGTGTAAATTCAAGCAGAAAACTGCTGGTAATGCTCAAACACACTAAGGCACAAAATCCTTTGCAGAAACTTGTATTTGTAAATGCTGCTTAATTTTTTCTTTCACAGGGGATTGGTACACACAGATAAATTAATCCAGTGCAGTCCGTCACAGCTTCATTAATGTTGGCTCTAATTTTTGTGTTTTTATTATTTTTTTTCTCCCGTCTCTTTCCCATATCCAGGAACGAACAGCCACATTAAGTGCCTTAGCAGAAAAGGCCAAACTTACAGAGCAAGTTCTCAACACGGTGCAAGGCATCAGCTGCAACCCTGTGCAGGGTGCTATGTACTCCTTTCCTCGCATAACCATCCCTGAAAAGGCTGTCACAGAGGCCACGGTCAGTCCTGAACCTTTTTTTTAATTTTATTATTTAAATAAATAATTCACTATCGCAGTGTCAGGGTGACGGCATTGATCAGAAGTAACAATAAAGAGAGACGATGCGGTTATACAAGAATTTCTGTTGAACATATTCTCTAATCGCCTACATTTTGAAAATTTCTCTCCATGACCGTAACGGCCTTGAATGCACTCGTGTTACAGGTCGCACAACCCATATCAGGGACGATATTAAATACGACATGCAAACTGGTGGTGGATGTGCAGTGTGCTGAAGAAGCTCAGCTCTTTGCACGCGCCCAATCCTGTTTTCTAAATAGAACCAATGATTTTCAGTGGCTCATAGTTTCCGTTCTGTCTGACGGGCGGCTGTTCGTACGTATTTTTAGACTGAGTTTAAAAGGATGGAATAGGAAATTGGAATTATATAGATTTTTTTTTCTTTCTACAAAAGGACTTTCAGACTTCATCCATTTCTTTTAGTTGAATTTTGCGCCTGAGGGCCGCCACAGTTTAGACACCTTTAAAAAAAAAATCTTAAACTTGTTGCAAAACCTTTCGATTTGAGAGCAAATTGATGTAGTTCAGGTGTATTTCACCTCCTTACCCTAAAGGACTTCTTTGCTACAATAAGTATGCAGAACATAAACCAAAAGAGAATATTTCCATTTAAATGTAGAATACAATTATGGTCAAACTAAACAGAAAATGTAAAAATTATAAAAAGTGTTTTGAAGGGCGATGGCACCTTATATATTAAACAGCAACATGCTTGTGTTTTATAGAGGGGTGTTTGATAGAAAAGGTGATCTTTTGAGCTTTTTCTGCTTTAACCTGGTCCAGTTAAGCCTTTAAAATGGATTAATTTTGTTTATTTGAATTGAAAAAACTATTTACTGTTATTTAAGTAAAAAGTACCTGGCTTCCAGATGAATGCTTTCTACAAGAAACAGTCCCGCGCCACCAGAACTTCAAGATTCATACATATGTTTCTTTTTGTCTGTCAGGAAAAGGGACAGCAGCCGGACATGTTTTATTGCATGAAGATGCTGGAGGAGACGGGAATCTGCCTAGTACCTGGCAGCGGTTTTGGTCAGAAGGATGGAACCTATCACTTCAGGTACATAACACTTGTGAGGCTTACAGTTATACTGATTATCCATTTTAATTAAAAAAAAATGTGCAACCTACACTCAGAAAACCAAAAGACATTCAGTTATTCAGGAGAAGTTTTGGCACTTTTGTGTAGCCTTCACAAATGTTGGTTTTAATGCTGTGCTGTTTTAGAGTGGATTTAATAGGTGTACGTAAGTCGGTGTTGCGAAATAGTTTGTTGTTAATTTTTTATTTTTTTATTTTTTTAAATCGTCTTTCATGTTATCCTTGTCGCAGCCTCGAAATGAATTCTTCTGGAATTCTCTGAAGGTTGTTGTTGTTGTATCTCGAATCTTTATTTGTGTCTTCCTTTTCTTTGCCTCTCTGGCCCAGAATGACCATCTTGCCACCGACGGACAAGCTGAAGATCCTCCTGAATAAAGTCAAAGAGTTCCACCAGAGATTCACCCAGCAGTATTCTTAAGTTTCCACAGTGGTTTTCCCTCCATTCACGGAAAGTATTTTGCCAAACGCAACACAACAAATAGTATCAGCCAATCAGAATTTTATGTCACTATTAAGTGCCTTCTCTGCGATGGCTCTGGTAGTCTCTGTGATGACACACTCCAACCTCCTATAGCTGTCACATTTGGACATTTGCAGACCGTTGTCTTAAGTCGCTGTTTGTGACCAAAACAAACAAACAAGTGAAGAAATTGAAATCGGAGACCTGTGTCTATTTTCTTTCCTTTTTTTGGGGTGGGGGGGGGGGTGCAAAAACATGGCTTAATCTATTATCTGTGTCGTTTTAAAAGATGTATATACTCTAGGTCTGTAACTTTCACTAAATAGCTTGAATGTGAATCCTGAGGTACAACTGAAGGAAAAAAAAAAAGGTGATGCTGCTTACAGATTGTGAAAATGTGTAAAAAAGAAAAAATGGTTAAAATATTCCACTCCTGCAGGCTTTGCTCAACTGGAAGGATATGCTGAAAGAGTTCCTCTTGCATGATGGCTCAGTAGTAATTTTGTAGTGTCAAAATAAATGTAATGCTCTTGTTTTGGCTCATTATTTCATAGAGGTTTAAAAAAACGAGAGGGATGTTCCTCTTTTTCCTTGACCTTGAACTTTATGGCAGCATTCTTATTTTGCTTTGGGCTTTCGTTCAACATGCTTCCACAGTTCACTCGAGGTGTTTTATGTCACATACTACACATTGAGAAAAGTAGCGTCATCTTTACTTGAAATCTGTGTGTCTGACCCCAAAAAAGCAGAACGTCTAAAACAAACGTGCTGACCCTTTTTAACCTCGGTCTTCATCCTCGAGACAAACACAAACCTACACCGAGTTAGTCATCTGCCATCTCTGTGTTCATTATACTGTGTAAGGCCAAAGGGCAGTGTTACGCATTGTTGCTTTATGGTTTTGCTGCAATATATGTTCTTAGAAAATCAGTACATTTGTGTGTAATTTTAGGAAACCTTTCAGTTCAGTTTTATTTATATAGTGCAGTCATCCTAAGGCTCTCTGTCTCTTAAAGAGCCTACAATATTAGAGAGAAATCCCCAGCATTCATACATTCCCCTATGAGCAAGCACTTGGCAACAGTGGGGAGGAGGAACTCCCTTTTAACAGGAAGATTCCTCTGGCAGAACCAGGCTCAGGGAGCCTCCCAACCAGTTTGGGGTGCAGCCATCTGTCGCAATCAGTTGGGGGTGAGGGGAAAGAGAGACAAGGACAAAACATAAATCATCAGAGAAGACAAAATGACACGCAGTAGTGGCGTATAAATGCATGGGGAGTGAAAAAAGGTGAGTGGAGAAGGAAATGCTCTGTGCATCTCCTTTCCTTCCTCTGTCCTCTGTGTAAGTTCTCCAGCAGTCTAAACCTAGAGCAGCATAACTAAGGAATGGTTCAGCTTCACTTCTGTGTGAAGGATCTTATCTCTTGCTTGCTGCTCAAGAGTTGTAGCTCAAAAGGCTGAAGGGATGAAACATTTGACAATCATACAGATTTCAGAAAAGTTAAATGTTTTTATTTTAAATTCAGACACCTTAAAACTTGCCAGTAAATTTTCAAAACGAAGTATGGGGCTTTTATTTTGAAAATTAGAGGTATTTCTGAGCATCTTGTTAATTTTCTAAAATAGATTAGGAGCTTTTATCTTTGAAAATTTCACAGCACCAAGCACCTTGATGTTTAAAGACTGTCTTGGGGCTTTAATTTTGAAAATCCAATTCACCTGAGCGGCTGATTTTACATACCATTTTCAAAGATATGGCGTCAGAAGGTCATGTGATGTCTCAGTCGCTTGACCACAGAGCAGGACAATAGAATTGTGACGATCTGAAAAGAATATTTTCTCCCAGATACTTCAACGTAATAATCTGTTACATAAGCCCTACTGGACGCAAAACAAGGAGATTGAATTTTCAAAAATGAAGGAACTGAAATAGATAAGAGGAGGGAGAAGAAATAAATGGCAACAGACCAGAGGTCAACTTTTGTTCTGCTGCTGAATTCTGTCCCAGGCATGCGATCTTCAACTGTGACACTGTCGTTTCAATGGATTTCTTTTGTCCTTTGCCATCTGTGGTTGATATAAGGAACACAGGCAGCCTTATTTGTTTTTTCTATCTTTATTCCAAGAAGACCTGGACAGTATTCGTCCTGCAATACTCAGAGACAGATGGATCAATAGGTTCAAATGGGTTGAAAGTGTGTAATGTCCATTTCAAGCAGAGCTCTGCAATCAGATTCAGCCATTTGTCTGAGAGAGGAAAGCCTTATACGTGAACACGCATGACACATATCAACCACATGGAGAGAGATTAGATTCAACCAATCAGATGATAATATTCAAATGAATCAGCCATCAGTTGCTTATACCTATGTCAGTGAAGCAGTTAAAGTTACCATGGCAATGGGAAAATGAGTTGTTCTACAGATCTTTGCTTTTTTGTGTTCCTGGTTTTAAAATGTGGTCTGAAAAGCAAAAAATAAAAGGTGGTCCTTTCTGTTTTTCTTCAAAAAAATCTATGATCACAATATAACAGGGTCTTTATGAGGCATTTAGATGACACTCCTTTTCACTCAGATGCCTACAAATCAAGGTGGCACCATGTGAAAGAAGACAGATGTTCCTATGATTTGGTAGTAAAATGATGCCTGTAGAGTGAAAACTGTTGCCTCAGCAGCAGGTTAGAGAGAATGTTGTGAGAACAAAGTCTTATCATGTCAGGCACCTCAGCCCTGAAAGCAAAAGTATTGTCATTTAGATTTAAGTCTTGACTTTATAGCACTTAGAAGGACTCCACATGAGGATCAAAGACTTGGCTCAAGCCCCAAAATGCATTAAAAGCCTCTAAAATCTTAAAAATAATCAGTAGAATCAGTGGGGGGGGGGGGGGGCAGGATTAAGGTGACGTTGCAGGAGCTGTTTGCCATTCGCAAGAAGTTGGAGGTGAGAAAATAACTTTGCATTTCGGATAAGAGGGAGGTAGTACATTTGTCAAATCTAGAGAGAAAGTTTGTGTAGGTTCTCAGTCATCCAGGTAGTGGGATGAGAGGTGAAGATGTCTTCAAGAAACTTAAAGAAGTCCAGTCGCCTTTTTTCAAGCTCCAGAGTCTAGAGAGAGAAAGGTGCATGAATTACTTTTCCCATGTTGGGGTTTAAGGACCTTAGTTTAATTGTGGAGGTCCTTCTTAACTTAAAATACAGAAATATTCAATAGCCACAGCGGCAGCTTTAATCAAACCAGTTCAATAAAGGAAATGTCCTTGTAATATCATAACAGAACATATAAATAGACAAGTAACGTAGAAATACTCCATTTCAGCGATAAAGACTGTGGCCGAGATGGTGAGACGCGAGCTGTCTGCGCGCTCCTGAAGCTGTCTCCTCTAATCACGATGCTCAGTTGTTTCTGGCTCAAAAGGACGTACATGCGGATACCACAACTACTTTTACTGTCTTATTTAATCTTTCATCTATTTTATTGCCTAGCATGCAGTTTCAGAGCAAGTTAGGGGTGATGGATGGTAATGCAGGTTTATGTGTGTCAAAGTGTGTATGAGAGGCAGAAAGAGTGAAAGAGCATGTAGAGTGTGTGTTAAAAGTGAAGCTTGTAGTTTGAAGGGGTTTTCTGCTCTCTTCCCTTCTGCTCCACAGTGGCTGTCAGCTTTAATTATCTTTGACAAAGGGCCTCCTGAATCCTAATTACACTGAGCTTTGTCTTTTCCTGGAGCCCTTCACTATTCACTCCAGCTGCTTGACGCACTCACACGTTCCAGTCCTCTTCACCCAAAATTAATTGGGAGCGTTTGCAGTTTTTCTCTCGTCTCCTGACATCTTTTGGGAATCAAAGGTCATCATTAGTTCGGGTGAGGATGTAGGGCGACAGAGAGACAGTCATGCATCATACATCAGCGCTGTCATGTGGCTGTCCCGGTTCTGACAATGACCAGTCTTTATTCGCTGTGTACAGTCTTATACGAGATTCATTTGACTGACCTGAACATCTTACTGAGATTCAGCTGTGTTTGTGAATAGACGATCATATTTTCTTCATTATGCTGGATGTGTGGACACTGATGATGACCAGTCTGGTCAAAATCTTAACCTTGTGAAAAGTGATGCCACATAACGGGTCACAAACACTCATATCAAAGGTGTCTTAATTTGTAATTAGTATATTTAACTACTGGAAAAGACACACGCTTTCAACTTGGGTTAAACACAGTGATTGATTTATTTATATTTATTGCATTAAGTTTTATCATGCTAAAAAATGATGCTAAAAAAATTAAGCCATTGTGGTCGTTCCCAAACTGCAGTTTGTTAAATGACCACTTGAGGCCGGCTCCAGTAAATCCCCACAGACTCCCATGTAAAAATGCCAAAGATTAGAATAGAAATAAACATGTTTACATTACCCTGCAGAGGTTTTGAGCGCCCCATTATGATAAGAGAGGCAGGAAGGGGTCTGCATGCGTTTAGTGTTGAGCAGAAACAGGATCTGTCTTTATGCAGGTATGAATTTCCTGACATTCTCACCTGCATGAAGACATAACGCTATTCACGTCTTAGTGATGTCAGCATCTTGCATTAATACACAAGATACATTTAAAGAAACTGTTTTGCTTTAATTAATCCAAAGGTTATACAGAAACATCGACATTCATGTTCCCATTTAGCGTGGGAACAGGAAATAGAGCTGCCACATTTAGGCAATACTTTTCAAGACAGGTGGCAAACATTTTCAAATATTAGTTCCTTCTTAACCGCTTATCCACGTCTGAGCTCGAAGGAAATGCCAAAAACTGCAGTTCCACTCGTAGCTACCTGATGCTGCCTTCCAGGTCAAACTGCCCTACGGCAGCACGGTGGCCTCACAGCAAGAAGGTCCAGGGTTCAAATCTACTATGTGACCAGGGCCTTTCTGTATGGGGTTTGCATGTTCTCCCGTGTCTGTGTGGGACTCCCGCTTCCTCCCACAGTCCAAAGACATGCACTTAGTGGGGTTAGGTTAATTGATTATTCCAAATTGCCCATAGGTGTGAATGCGAGTGTGAATGCTTGTCTGCCTCTCTGTGTTAACCCTGCGACAGGCTGGTGACCTGTCGACAGGCTGGTGACCTGTCCAGGGTGGAAGAGGATGGATGGATGGATGGATGGACCTAATTAAACGTGCCTGATACAAAAAAGCATTTAGGCCTCTATAGTGGGGTTGATTACTTTTATACAACTTACCTGTCTGAATATTTTTAAGACCCGAGGTTTGCATTTGAGTGACAGGTGAGCACTGACAGGGCTGCAGCTGTCTGCTAGGCTTCACCTCCGCTAATTTAAATTACCGAGCTGGACCTCACAGCCACGTGTCTGATTTTAAAAATAAGCATATGAATTTCTACGTTTTTTTTTAACGCAGTCATACATTTTGTGGAGTCAACCTTACAGAGATTGACTTTTATGTCACAAGTCAACAAAGTAGGTAAAATCATCCTGGTCCAGTTCTTTCATCGTCCTGTGCCGCTGCCATACTGAAAGTAAAATGCACTAAAAAATTAAACTGATGCATCGTAGGAGGTGTAAATGAGTGAAACAAACCCCGAGCGTCTCCAATCAACCACTGCATTGTGTCCTTGAAGACATATGTGGCTGCTACTTAAGGTTGAACTTAAACTCAGCTGTTGCAATCACTGTTTTGAACATAATGATTTACAGGAAGGTGTGGTGTAATCAGGAGAGAAGGAGATTTTCTGCTTCCACGTTGGGTGTTCGGTTGCAGCCGTTTCTGAATGTGAGCATGATTTTAGTCCAGTTGAAGAAGGAGAATCTTTTTTTTCATACAAGAGCCACTTTCCTCTGCCAGAGTCACCATGATCTCAAAAACCACAACAGCACTACAAAAATGCCTTAGGGCTTCATGGTACAGACTTAACGAGGTGCTGGAAACATACATTTTAGACCATACTGACATGATGGCATCACACAGTTGCTGCAGATTTTTCAGCTGCACATCCGTGATGGGAATCTCCCGTTCCCCCACATCCCAGAGGTCCTCTGTTGGATAGAGATCTGGAGACTGTGGAGGCCATTCTCCCCTGATCTCTAGCATCAACAAGACATTTTTCATCCAGGAAGCTGCTGTTCACTCAGTATTTTCTCATACTCAGACCAGCCCGTGTGCTACCAACAACCATGCTACGTTCAAAGACACTTAAATAACCTTTCTTCGTGATTCTGATGCTCGTGTGAACTTCGGCAGGTCACCATGTGATTGGCTGATTAGATATTTCTGGTTTAGCTTTCATATTTTTAATAATCACATTGAACGTTCTGGATATTATCAGAAGGTCTTCGTGTTGTTGATGTTCAGTTGCAACTTCATTGTTAGATTCCTTGTGACAGTTTTATATCCTTAGATTAATTATTTTTATAACCTTATTATAATCTAGCTTTTACTTACTCCAAAGAGGGTCAAAAATATTAGAGAGCCATTCACACTTTTATGAGACACATGCAGCTCAGTAAATTAAGAAGGGCAGATTGGGAAAAGTATGAAAAGAGAAAACAGTAAGAGGGGTGGGGTGATGATACCGAGATTGGGTGATAAATCTTGTTCTGATCAGGTTTCTCTGGTGCCCTCACACCTCAGTCTCTTTCTTGGGGTAATTAATCAATCCCAGACTGGAGCCATTGATCGGCCTCTTGTAGCCCTCGGTATGTTTACACTCCTCGATTGTATTTGCCACTAAGCCCCTCGCTGCCGCTCAATCTCATCGGCAGAAAATGTGACACTCCGCCCTCTGATGCCTTCAGCAAAACAGAGCATCGATTGACATCTCGATGAAAATCAATCTGCTTTTTTTTTTTTTTTTTTTTGCATGGGGGATTTGGTTTTGTCATAATCCTCTGTAGTAATTCTGTTTTCCAGGTTGCAGTGCATAAAGTTTTATCGTGAGCAAACACAACGCTCCTGGAATACAGGAACCAGAACTGTGGTACGCTCGCAGACTTTCTTTAAGTTATGTGTTGCTCACAAAATAGATATTATACTGAATATTTAATGTACTTTCATCATCTCCAATCAAGAGGGGTAATACAGTGTAAACAAATGTCATAAAAAACAGCTGTGTGTGTGCAGCCCTGTACCTTGGCACAGATGGTATTCATGAAAGAACACATGCATGACTGTTTTCTACTCACTATCTTGAATTCTATTCAATTTATGTCAGTTTTATTTATATAGCGTCACAACAGCAGTCACCTTCAGGCCCTTTATACTGTAAGGTAAAGACCCTGCGTTATTGGAGGGAAAACCCCAACAACAGGACGATCCCCTGTGAGCAAGCACTTGGCGACTATGGGAAGGAAAAACTCCAGTATCTGTTTTACACAGCGGCAACACACATATTTAGACTCTTAAGTAAAAAACATCATTAGTGGAGTGACACATCTAACTTTTGAGAAAGTGCATTAAATTACATTTTTTATTTTGAAATCTTCTTTTTTTCCCCCCCACTGACTTGGTAATGTGTTTATGTTTATTTAAAAGGGACAACACATTTTAATTAACATGAGCACTTAAATTCATCATGTAGATATACTTATCTCGAACAGTCCCCTCTAAAAAGTGCTTTTGCAGATGTGCATGTGTGTTGATTTTGTTTATTGAACTCATTAAGGGGGGGTGGGGGTGGGAGAGGTCTGCAAATTTAATCATGTTTTCCCAGCTTAATAATCCACATTTAGTTGAAATATATGGAGACTCGTCACAGTTCCTCTCAAACGAGTTTATTTTATTAAAACGATGGAAAAATTCCTTCTTTGTGTTTCCCGTCTCATTGCTGAGGTGCAGACGGCGCACACCGAGTAGCTACTAACACGATAGCATGCATCTCTAGAGGAAATCCACTTGCTCTGTCAAACTCAGGCTGCCAAAGCCTCGTAATAACTAGACCAAAGAGTTGAGAGGCATTTTTCAGACAGCGGGAACTTCAGATTTTGTCCTGCATTGCTTACATTCCCAGAAGGAATTACAGCAACAAGCAATGCTTTTATTGTACATATGGGTAGCCTATATGACTGATATGCAAAAATGTGAATCCCTCACATGTTGAGGGGAAAGACAAGAGTGAATAAAGGGAGCACAGAAGTGTGCGTTCATTTATGTGCATGTTCTTATATGCTGTAGAGGCATTTAAATACATCTTAATACCAGCGAGAAATGCTGTACAGTATTTGGTCTAAAGCTACTCTCTGCTCCCAGACTTCATCCCTGGATCTCTGATTGCCTCCTCCAGCAATGAAGTGTAATGAAATAACAATTCCACCTGATTATCAAGCCATTAAATCTCAAATGAGTCATCTACACTAAGTAGTTTTGGTGTACTTCTGAAACATTTTAAAACTGCTTTTGCAAAGCATTTATATAACTTTCCAAAGTATATCCTTACTGAGTCTCTACCAGGGTGCAAATCATGATTCAACATCTTATTGAGACTGTGCGTGAGCTGACGTTCTTGGCTTTGTGCTCCTGCTGGAGGACAGGAGGATGCTGCAGAGAAGGAAACATGATTAGCAAATTAGTTACAAGAATTAGTGCCTCGGTCTTTAATGCTTTTAAATAGGAAGCAATTTGCAGCACTGCCGTTAAAGGTGTTCTCTCTCTTTTTTGAAGGCACTTTTATATTTAGAAGAACAATGCCAACGTGTGTTAAGGTTGGATCAAAGGGAACTGTAGAGTGCCTTGATTAAATTATTGTACAAAAAGCCTCATTAATGGCTTACGTCAGGCTCTCTTTGATCACTCGGTGAGGCGCAAATAAAAATAAAACAATGGAGAAGACAGAAAAGGCCTGTTGACAGCACTGAAAAACCACTAAGATACCTAATGTCTGAATTTCTATATGTATATATTGCATGATTGCTTGAATTTGATGGAAAAGAAAACACCAAGAGAAGAAAGAGCACTTCTGTTCATGCATCTGTTGTCTAAACTGTCTTTTTAAAGTGATTTTCTCAGCCTGTTGATGTTTGTATTGTATTGTTTACACTCTCTTCTTGGCCAGTTTTCTCAGGAGTTTTTATTTCAATGAGATTTTTTAAATTGTTACCTCGTCAAATTACAGGGAGGTGTGTGGAAGCTCATTTCCACCGCTGGGGAATAAAAAAACTTTTTTTTTTTTTTGCCATCTATAAGTCAAAAATTTGAGTTTCCATCCATCCTCCATCCATCCATCCATCCATTCTCTTCCACTTATCCCGTTCAGGGTCACAGGGGTGGGGAGGGCTGAAGCCTATCCCAGCTGTCACAGGGCGAGAGGCAGCGTGCACCCTGTACAGGTCGCCAGCTGAAAGAGCTTCCACCATGGATGCTACTCTGTATTAATGAACTCTGATCCAGGATTTCTTTTCTCAGAGCTCTGAATAGGTTCACTGTTTTTATGAACCTTTCATTTGTGGGAGTAATTCTTTTCTATATCAACAAATCTAAATTGTTTCTTCTTTTAAAAACCTCTCACAAGGACACCAACTGAGCATACTGAGGAGCTTTTTATATTTTTTGCTTTAATAAAGAATAATAATATTAAAAAAAAGAACAGCAGCTCAGTGGTGCAAGGACAAGCACACAAACCAAAAGGCTTTAAATGCAGCTGTTTTCTGGTTAACTGGAATCAAATAAAGAAATCAAAGAAAACAATCGCAGCCAATCACACCCTGATTTTCACTTGAATGAAAAATCCCTGCTCTCCAGTCCCACCCAGGACATTTGTGATTGCTTCTCCATCTTAAATACAGGACAAGACCAGCTTTGAGTGGGTTGTGTGGTAACGCACGCTGTTCTCCCCCCTGCGGCGCTAAACTGTAGAGACCAGCCTTTTTACTGGCTCTCTGTGGAAAGAAAAATAAACACCCAAATTCTGAAAGAGCAGCATGCGAAAAGTACATGCATCTTCTCACAGATACCCAGCACACATGGTGTTTTATCAGTTGATAAACACTCGGTCGTCAGCGGTCACATAATATTTCTGTTTATATTCCTGGCTGCTTATGAGAGGTCCATTCAGTTTCCTTCCCATTCACCACATAAATTCCTTGACAAACCCGTCTCGGCTTTGATTGTCATAACCGCAATTGAACCCTGCTTAGCCAATCAGGTCAGGCTACCTAAAGGTCATACATATTTCATGCAGCATCACATTTATCTGACAAAAGAATATTTTTTCCTTGTGAATTGAAATCACGCCTCATATTTCATTAGACACTCGGAAAGCTGCCGATCTGCGGTCAGATGGGCTGCATGTTTTATTCATGTCCTCTGAACATCTGCTTGTCCGGGTGTCAAAAATCATCAGATTCCCAGAGGACTCCTGCCTGACTGGTTGTAAATGAACTCCGAAGCTGAGACTCAAAACAACCTGTCAGATCTCCTCACCACCAGAGGAATCTCTCAGTACAGCTGCAGAGGTGGGCTGCTAAGACCTAGTGCTCCAGTAAAGAATGATTAAAGTCAACTTTGGACACATGCAGGCTGGTTTTTTTCTTCTTTAAATTAAACCTAATATTTAGACTCTGATTCATGATACTGTGAAAAGCTTTTAATACAAGTTGTGCCTTCTTCCCACAGCTTTTGGTAAATTTTGACACTGCTGTTCACTCTGGCTCTTGGTCGACAAGTCTCCCTGAGTCACTGGAGGTTTGTGCCAACTGGAGGGAAAGAGCCTGACCACTAACAAGTGCTCACTGACTCAGAGCCGCCACAGTATGTCCCACTGTGTTGGTGCATGTGTGACTGTGCATGTGCGTTTTATATACTAATCAATCATATACCATTCTATTTATCACTTTGCACCCATCCCACAGAAAATGTGTTCTTTTAGACATGTTGATGTATTTTAGCTCGCACGCAGTGTCCTTAAAAACTACTGTTAGCAGCAACAATGCCCAATAAATAAAAGGGATCCGAGTAAAAATAAATATCTCAATTCAGTCAATAAAAACAACCACTTCTATGGGGAAACTGTGAGTACAATAACATTTAACGCAGCCTACGATTTGCGGTGTAATTTTGTTTCTGTGAATCAGGCGTCAGTGAAATAGCTACCAGTTCCTACTGCTGCTTAAATTAGGTATTGTGAAACAAAATGACTGGAGAAAAGGTAGCAATTTTAGTAGACAGATAATTAAAACTTTATTTTACTGAGCACTTACGAGTACATGATCGACTAACAAAAAATATATTTATTGAGAAAAGCAAGTGGGAAGGAAAAGTTTCCAGTTAATTTCACATTTATAAATACTTTATTCTTACTGTGTAGTTAAAGGGAAAAAAATACTAAAGATTAGTTATCTTGGTAAATGTTATTATTGTATTAGTTTTTTTTCCCCCTTGACATGTAGATGACTTTTTTAGTTGCACTTCTCACTAACCTCTCTTAGTTTTCTATCAGCCTACCCTTTATGAGCTGCTTCTTTGCTGGACAAAAATGCTGCTAGGAGCAAATTTTCAAAAGCTTAGAAATAGCCTTTGACTCATTAAGATCTTATGTTTAATTACTCTGCATGCATTCATGTGGAAAGGAACATTTTCAAATGATTCGATACAGTCCTTTGAAAAACTAAGTGCACCCCCTGGTTCAATAGCTTGTTGAACCACCGTTGGCAACAATAACTTGAAGTAACTGTTTTCTGTATGACTCTCACCTCACTGAGGAGGAATTTTGCCCCATTCTTCTTTACAGTGTTGCTTCAGTTTATTGAGGTTTGTGGGCATTTGTTTACACACAGCTCTCTTAAAGTCCTGCCACAGCATTTCACTCAGGCTGAGGTTTGGACTTTGACTGGGCCAGTGCAGCACCGCGATTCTTTTCGTTTTCAGCCATTCTGTTGTTGATTTGTTGCTGTGCTAGGAATTGTTTTCCTGTTGCACCAATTTCTCAATCTTTAGCTGTCAGACAGATGATCTCACATTTGACTCTAGAATACTTTGGTATACAGAAGACTTCATGGTCAATTCAATGGCTGCAAGGTGCCCAGGTCATGTGACTGCAAAACAAGCCAATTCATCACCCCCCCCCCCGCCCCCCCCAGGCGGGACCGCGGGGTTGTGGGGGGGGGGGTGGGTTGGTGTGTTTGGGTTT
>JAVDPK010002361.1:136768-159510 GCA_034780415.1 Cichlasoma orientale
CGGCGTGGTTGCTTTAGTTCACCTGCTGTAGAAGTTTTTTGTGCCTCCCACTTCTTCTTTTGTCCTCCACTTTTGTCCAGTTTCCTCAAATTTCTTAAGGACACACTACACGCCACGCTGAGATATGCCAAGTTTTGACTAACAGCTCTTTGGAAATCACCTTGTGCAAAAATACTATTTTATGCCTGCCAAGCTGTGTTACCTTTGATATTTTTTATAGATTTTTTTATAGATTCAACTAAAGAAATGGGAACAAATTATGTGAATTTGCAACAGGCTTCTGACAGCTGCCAGCAAAGTGCCTAAAGATACAGTTTCTTTGCCAAGTAGTCTGTTATGCGCAGACACAACACTGGTTCAACCCTGGAGTTAGGCGCATCTTTTATGCTTGAATGAATCACAGGTCAGCGTTAAACGGTACAACAAACAAAAAAACATTCTGGACCAAAAATGAGTGAAATAGCAGCCAATGTCCAAAGAAAAACTGTGAAAAACCTTCAGCAAGCCTGGTGAACTATTGCTCAAGACCACTTAAAAAAGTTACTAGAAAGTCAGGCTGCTCAGAAGCAAAACATAAAGAGGTGGCTCCAGACATTTTGGCCACCTGCAAGTAATGTCTGCTCAACAGAACTCTACAGACCAGAACCAGAAAGCACTCAGCAGCTAGCCAACTATGGAGCAAACAGCATTGGTTATTCAAGATTTAGTCACTGGCAACACAGGCTCATGAACCTAATCATGCCAGCTTTGATCAAATGCTACAATATAAACAGGCATATAATGGTACCTGTGTGTTTAGGTGGACATCTCATTTATGGTAGCCGGAGCATAAGGCAGTCAAGGTTTTTTCCTTTACCTGTCAATGTTTGGCAAATGTTTGAGGAAAGCCGAGCATCTGGTGTATTATAAATTTGTAAATTAATAAAAAAATAAGTTAATTTAATTTCAGTATCAAAAATGCACAAAACACCAGCCTCGTTTAGACATCAGTGCTACTTTTAGGAATGCATGAACATGCAAAATTGATAAGAATAAGTAAAATATTACTATGCATACAGTAAATAACACTGTTTCAAAATGGTCTGACCAAACAGGTCCGTTGCTGCTGCTGTTCATCCAAAGCACACAGAGGTAACAAATATATTAACATATTGAAATGAATTAGTAGCTAATTAAATGCCAGGGAGGAGATGTGTAACAGAAAATAGTGTGCCTAATACAAAAATGGCACCCTAATTGTCACTGTATATAAATGACCTTATTTTAGTGACTTCTCACCTGTCTAGGTGAGACATAACAGTTTTGCTGATGTCACCACCGGCCTCCTGGAGTATCCGAACGACCTCAGCTGGAGCAGCAGGATTTCTGCCAGGATGGATGATAACGGGACAGCCCAGCTGAGCCTGAGCGTGAGCCGTGGCTCTCAGCACCTTTGTTTCGCTCTCCGTGATGGGCCAGCCGGTGCCAATCTCACCGATCACACCGCAGCGGATGTCAGTGCCGTCGGCGCCATGAAGCACCTCGCTGACGATTATGTCTGTAAGCTGAAGGTCAAGAAAATGAGGAGCTGGCGTGTTAGCTTATTAAAATTACATCTTCTGATTTTCCCTTTCCCTTTGAAAAGCCTTGAGGGAGACAACCAAAGCATGATAATACTGTGTCTAAATATCCATGAGTACTGTATGCTGACGCTCCACAAATCCTTTCAAATCAATCAAAAGGCACAAAAGAAATCCTCACAAGAAATCAGGACAACAATTTATGCAATACATTCTTCCAAGGCATAAAGTGGCCAATCCCAGACACTTAACATGCTTAAAACTTTCTAACAAGCTGCAAACTCCACCACAAACTGGGCCGTACCTTCTCCACACTCATTTTCTTGGTGGCCTCAGTGTGGGTGCAGTCCACGTAGTACCCTGCACCTCCGATGATGTGGACCCCGGTGTCCTTGGCCAGCTGCCGAAGGGTGGGAAGGTCCCGGTCGATTCCAGTGGTGGTGTTCTCCACTATTGTTCCCCCGCCGGCTTTCCTGTAGACCAGCAGCTCGTCCCGCACAGCGCTGGTCTCCTGCTTCAGGAGCAGGTTCTCCTGGCAGCTGTATGGGTTTTGCCTAAGCCAGTACATGTGCTGCATCTGAAACGGGTTCTCCGCCACTGCCTCGTCACCTGGGGGAGGGGGGAAGTAGCAGCACTCGAAGCTCATAGTCAGGTGCTCGTGGGTCATAGTGCGGCCAAGCTGGTCTGGATCTAACAGACCGAGCACAGTCTGGACCTTCCCACTCAATTCAGACATGATCCTGTGAGGAGTGTTCAGAATTTCCCACAACCTGAAAGGACAAAGTATAGATTTATTTTTTTTATTTTTTACATATGAGGAATGTCAGACCTGAGGTCTTTCAGAAGAATACATCAGGCTTTTTTTGTTTGTTTGTTTGTTTTTAGAGAATGATCCCTGAGGTAACTGTGATGTCATCATGTCAATATAGACCAAAACTTCTGAGGAATGTTTCCAGCACCTTGTTGAATCTGTGCCATTTAGAATTAAGGCAGTTCTGAGGGCAAAAAGGGGGTCCAACACTGTACTAGCGAGGTGTAACTAATGAAGTGTCCCAAGACTGTTCTTTACTTGTCCCAAAGACAGAATATGGAATTATACGCCACATGAATAAATATAAGCAACTAATTTGATGAAACGTGCAGTTGTGATCACAATCTGCTTATTAACTTATAATCAGGCTTTTGTTCTTTTTTTCCCCCCAACTTTCATACCTGCCTTTGGCTGCAGCAGGCGTGCTTTTTTTAAGCCCGAGTTATTGATTAAATTCCTCCTATTTGTTTAGGATTACCTCATAGACTGCCTGTAAGAGGATTACCCACGACCCTTGAGGTAAAACATTTATTTATTTTTTAATATACGGAGTGAGAAATGCGCCGCTGTAGACCGGTTACTGTTTGCGATTGGTCATCTGTTGCCGACACCGCCCTTTCAGTGAGAACACGGAAAAGCTGGGCTGACCCTGCGAGTTCAATGTTTTACAGCCACAGTCACGTAACCGCTCGGCCTGGTTGTGGATTAGTGAAGCCAAATAATCAGAAAATCCTGAGTATGAGCAACTTGCTTTGTTGTGCAGTCCCCACGTAAAGCTTCTGTGCAACACTGCGCGTGTGTACTGTATTTGTGTGTGCAAAAAGACAACTCATTCATTCTGCTGACTTTACAGTGCATACCAGAGCGGGACCATTGGACTGCAAAGTACAAGTCCTGATCCTCACGTTAAAAAGTTGCATTTGTTTCCTCAATGAACTGCTGCATGCTCGATTTTGCACCAAAAAAGTGACCTGCACTCGCTGCATGTAACTGTTAAGTTGTTGCTGCCCTGTTGAAACAAAGTATAGCTGCTTTTCTTTAACAATGTCCAGTGAAGTCAGAGCTGCAGCACGGGGAAGTTTAAGTTTTCACCAAGCTTCACCCTAAAATATATGTAAACAGTGAAAAAACAGCCTGCTGACCTTGTTTCTGCTAACGGAGATCCACTTCTACCCCCGGCCGAGTGCAGACAGCTGCTTCTACGAATTAGCTGGACGCCGTCGACGATCATCGCGAGACTTCACGAGATTACACTTCTACCAGCAACGACCAGATACAAACTGAGCAATAAAGTTTGTTGAAATACAGCTATTTCTGAATTGATTGATTGATTGATAGTTTCCGGATAAAAACAAAAGCTGAAACGTCATTGCCAACTTTAATTAACTTTTATTTGTTTCCATCCATCCATCTATTATCCAACCAGGTGGGGTTGAATGAAACCCGTCCATCCCAGGTGGCTGACAAGAGGCAGGGCTCACCTGTGCACAGCCACAATCTGGCAACCTTTAAAAAAAAAGCTCTGATCAAAGGCGTACTAACAGTTATTAAACCTCTTATAGAAGGTGGTTAATAATAAGGTGGCACCACATAGTTTACTTTGAAAGCATGAGCAATTTAACAGATTTATTCACGTAACCACATTAAGCCGGAGAACATGTGAGGATGATGCAGGCTTCGGGAGACAGACTGTGACTCTTTCTGTTTGCTCTTCACTCAGCAGATGGTCTCCACAGCAGCATTTGGTCTGCTGGTGCAGGGAACTGCCCTGTGAGCACTCACCATAGCTCTGCCCATCCCTGCAAATGGCTCAGCAAAATCACGTGCCGCAGGGGCCCGTGGCATCCATTTGTCAACAAGATGACTCCATAGATCAGAATGATAACATATGGGACTGGGTTCAGTTTTCATGTTCAGAGTGGCGTTTTTTTTCTTTTTGTTTGGTTTTTGTCTGGCTCTAACCCCAAATTGCATGTTTTATATCTATATCTTAGTTTACTGTGCTGTGTATTTATTAACTTGTAATGAATGTGTTGAAACAAATGAAGAATATGCACATTCTGAACAATAAATAAAGAGGAAAAATAAGATGACCTATATTTTTTTAGCCCAACTCTCGTCCCCAAAACAGACACTCAAAATGAGACCAAATACACGACAAATCATAAAAATATGTGAAAATAAACCTTACAAGAAAACAGCACCAATACATATTTAAAGAAAATCAACCAATATTACTTATAATAAGCTGAAAAGCAAAATCAGTGCAGTCAGCCGCAGTGACAGCAACCACAGAAGTACATAAAATAATCTGGCAAGGCCACAGGAATACAGAATAAATGTACTGACTGAAGGATATAAGGATTTTTTTCCCTGTGCTATTACTCATGAGCCCATACCATATCACTGCAGGGTTCCTCATTACAGGGGAAGATGTCACCTCCCTTTCATCTGCATGGATGACATGCTTCTGAGGGACATAACCAGAGGGCGACTCTCAAAGAGAGGCATGAGTAAAACCATCTCTCTTGTGGACTTATACTTCCTGAGGCCCAGCTCAGCCTTTAACAAGTATTTAAAATAGATATATAGTTTGATTTTGTGGAGATAATGTTCTTCTAGGGTGGCTGTTCAGTCCCGATCAGCGCAATCAGATTTGATATGTAGAGCTGTGGTCAGAAGTTTCCATACACTCATCATGGGCATGAATGTCATGGTAATTTGGGGCTTTTAATGATTTCTTTGAACTCTTCCTTTTCCAGGGTGGAATGATTGTACAGCACACATCTTTAGTGACTGTAAAAACATGAATTTGTTGCACAAGTTTGAATTTATTTGCGATTTTCTTTAATCCACACAGGGTCAAAAGTATGCGTACACCTCCACTAAGATTTGTTTAAATGTCCCTTGGCTGTTTGCACCTCGACCAGACATTTTTGGTAGCCATCAAGCCAATTTTCTGCCCACTCTTCTGGGCAGAACAGGTAGAGTTCATTAACATTGGTTGGTTTCCTGGCATGGACCCAGGTTTTAAGCATAGTCTACAAATTTTCAATAAGGTTGAGGTTGGGCTTCGAGAAGGCCATTCCAGAAGCTGAATGTCACCTGCTTTATCCATGTGTGTGTATGTGTGTGTTTGGCATCATTGTCCTGCTGGAACACCCAGTTGTGTCCCAGTTTCAACCATCTAGTTTTTGATTTGCAGTGAAGTTGAAGAATTTTGAAGTAGTCCTCCTTCTTCATTATTCCGTCCAATCTGTGTAATGTAGCAGTACAACTGGCAGCAAAACAGCCCCAGATAATGATGCTACCACCACCACGCTTGACAGTTGGTCCAGTGTTCTTAAGTTTGGAAGCATCATCTTTACTCCTTCAAACATACCTATTGTCATTGTGGCCAAATAGCTCAATCTTTGTCTCATCTGACCGTAAAACCTTTTTCCAGAAGGCATTTGGCTTGTTCATGTGGGCAGCTGCAAATTTCAGTCGAACTTAAAGGTGTTGATTTTGGAGCAGGGGACCTTGGATTTTCCCATTGTTCTGAGCATTGGCCAATCAACTGAGTGCTGGCAAAGAGAAACTACCAGTTATAGTCAATCATGATCACTAACAAGAAATTAATAGGCTTTGCCCTCGTGAAGTTAAAAGACATTGTAGAACCTTCAGCACCACTTATTACAGAAAATCTGAAATAAATTCAAACATGTGCACCAAATTCTTGGTTTTCTTTCAGCAACTAAAGATGTACGCTGTAAAATCATTCCACCCTGGAAAAATAATAGTTCAAAGAAATCATTAAAAGCACCAAATTACCATGACATTCATGCCCATGATGAGTGTATTGCAACTTCTATCCTAAGCATTTTGTTTTCATGTCTTCCTATAGTTTATTTCTCTGTAATTTACATTTGAATTTAAGAAACCATTGTTGGTAACCTAAAAGTATTTCTGTACCTGCTAGAAGTCTCTCAGACTGGACTAAAAGCAGCATGTAGAGCAGAAAATCCGTCAAACGTTATGCTCTGGCGCCATCTGCAGGCAAAGTGGAGGCACATCATTGTGGTTTTATGTGGAAGAGAAAACATAAATGTTCAAATCGTTTTAAATAACCACTACTGTCCACCAATATGATTGAAAGGAGGAATACACACATACTTGTACTCTTGCCGGGGGGGGACTGCGGTGCTTTCAGTCAATAAATGTGATGTGAATGACAATAAAAGCTGTAGATTTCTGTGGTGTTCTGGTTGTTGTTTCTGGTCTTTGTCACATTTTCAGGCTGGTTAGGCTGATCAGATCCTCACGCACTGTGAATCAATAAATTAGTGTCAAGAGATAAACGTGAGATAATGCATTATGAGAAGAATGAACTGTGATTCATTGAATAGAATCTTTATTGTCATCGTACACAAAAGTTGAAAAACGATATTTAAAATGCAGTCCTTCCAGGTGCCTCAACAATAAATAATAGAAAGTATGAGTAGTAAAATAGTTCATAAAACACAAAGTATAATAAGACCATCAGCACCAATGCACACACACACACGACACTACCATCCCACATTGCAAATCTCACATTAAAGAAGCTACAGCATTCAGGCAGAGCCGCACGTTTCTTGACAATGCACAGACAAGAAAATGGAACCTAACACCGATCTTCCATTCAGGTTTTATTTATTAAGATTATACTAGTATTTAAAGGTCATTTCCTCTTGACACCTTTCCTCATGACTGGTTTAAAAAACAGAAAACAAAACCAAAAAAAAAAGAAAGAAGACGAATAAAGAAATTTATGATGGAAAATATATCAATCCAGCTAAAGTAGAAGAGAAAGTACATGATCCACCATACAGCAAGAAAAACTCAGGCTATCAGTCAAACATCAGCTACAACTCACACAATTCAGTTTAATTCGATTCAGTTTGATTCAGTTTGATTCAATTCAATTTATTTAAATAGCACCAAATCACAAGAAACATAGTCTCAAGGCGCTTTGTATTGTGAGGTAAAGACCACACAATGATTACAGAGAAAACCCAACAAGCAAAATGACCAAGCACTTGGTGAAAGTGGGAAGGAAAAACTCCCTTTTAACAGGAAGAAACCTCCAGCAGAACCAGGCTCAGAGAGGGGCAGTCATCTGCCGTGACTGGTTGGGGGCGAGCGGAGGGAGACAGGACAAAAGACATGCTGTGGAAGAGAGCCAGAGATTAATAATAACTAATGATTAAATGCGGAGTTGTGTATAAACAGAGTAAAAAGAGATGAGTGAAAAAGAATGCTTTATTGGGGTGATATGATACTATGAGGTCTTTATGATAAGTTGGAGCTTGATTATTCAAGGCCTTGCATGTAAGAAGGAGGATTTTAAATTCAAATCCTTAATAAGCCACTGTAACAGTCACCACTCATTTGTGAAGGCTTTCCGCAAGATCTTGATATCTAGCTGCAGGGTCTTTACCCCCATTACATCATCAAATGCATCAGTGAGGTCAGTCTGATGTTGGCTTGTTAAAGCGTGGCTCACAGTGTACTTTACATTTAAGTGTATTACGGTAGATTTGCATGCCTAGGGCTGTGTGCGTGCTCTCGGTTCTTTGTTTGCCAAAGAACGTGCTCATTCTTTTTTTTTTCTTTTTTTTTTTTAAAGAATCCGCTTTTGTGTGCAGGAACACTTGAAAAAGAAGAGGGCTAGTTGGACAGTTTGAGATCTTTTTTCTTTCTTTTTTTTTTTGCCAAAGGGCCACACATTAGATAAGTGAAGTGAAACATTGTACTGAGTTAT
Organism: Cichlasoma orientale; assembly: GCA_034780415.1. Taxonomy (NCBI): domain Eukaryota; kingdom Metazoa; phylum Chordata; class Actinopteri; order Cichliformes; family Cichlidae; genus Cichlasoma; species Cichlasoma orientale. Next base: position 144,924 of record JAVDPK010002361.1, read on the forward strand.
ATTAAACTTCCTGAATTTGGTAAACATGACAGACTGCTTTACAGAAGGCTGTGTCCTCCTTCACTACATCCTCCTCTGACATCTTCCTCTTTTCCTCCTGCCTGGCAGCTGCATCTTCAATATCCTTTGACCAATATCCACTATCCCTCCTCTGCACATGTCCAAACCATCTCAGTCTTGCCTCTTTTACTCAACCTGAGCTGCTCCTCTGATGTACTCATTTCTAATCTTGTCCATTCTGGTCACTCTCAATGAAAGTCTGAGCATCTTCAGCTCTGCCTCCTGTCTTTTCGTACCATCTCCACACCGTACATCATAGCAGGTCTCACTACCATCACGTAAACCTTCCCTTTCACTTTTGTTATTCGTTTATCACAAATCACCCCTGACACTCATCTCCACCTGCTCCACCCTGCCTTCACTCTCTTCTTCACCTCTCTTGTGCATTGTCTGCTGCTTTGGATGGGTGACCCCAGGTATTTAAACTCGTCTGCCTTCACTACCTCTGCTCCCTGCTTGTTCACCTTTCCACCTGTCTCCCTCTCATTCACACATGTATTCTGTCTTGCTTCTACTGACCTTCGTTCCTCTTCTCTCCAGAGCATACCTCCACCTCTCCAGGCTCTCTTCCACCTGCTCCCTACTCTCATTACAGATCACAATGTGGTCTGCAAAGGTCATACCATCAGTCCTTCAGCGTTCCTCTCCTTTACACCAGCACCTGATCATCACCTCTGATTCTTCACCTACATGTCCAATCACCACTCTCCCCCTCCTGGGGACCCTCTCTACCTCTTCATCTAACGAACTCCAGAATTCATCTTCTCTTCTAACTCACATCCAACCTGTGGGACACGTGCACTGACAATATCAACATCACACCTTTGATTCCCAGCTTCAAATTCATGATTCAGTCTCTCACTCTCTTCACCTACACAACACTGTTCAAATACTCTTCCTTCAAGATTACCCCTTCTCCATTTCTCTCCTATCTAGACCGTGGTAGAACAGTTTGAATCCACCTCCAGTCCTTTTGGCCTTGCTTCCATTCCACCCAGTCTCCTACACACAATATTTCTACCTTCCTTCTTGCAATCCTATCAGCCAACGCTCTCTCTTCACCGGTTATAACCCCTACATGTAAAGTCCCTACTCTCACCTCCACACTCCTGCCTTTCCTTTTCCCTCACTGTGTCCAAACACTCCTTTCCCCTCTCCTCCTCCTTTGTCTTCAGCCAACAGTAGCACAGTTTCCTCTGGTACCCGGAGGTGGTTTTTAGTCCGGGCTCTGGCCAATCAAGCAAGGAGTACACTGGCTTGTGGCCCTTCCATGGCTCGGTTGATACGTATAAATCCCACTCTATTCGTATGAAGAAGGGCATGAATTTCATGTGAAGCAACATGCTAATCGTTTTACCACGGATCCACATGACAAGCCAGTAGTCGAAAACCTGCTGAAGCAACAACACGCCTTCTGCAAGAAGACTGTGTGGTAAGAGTTGATGTAGCCATGACTGGATTTAAGTTAGATTCCCTTCCTTTGAGCAGCAATAACTGATAGATGGATTGTATGTTATTATACATGTGGACTATTTCTTTCTCTTTTCTTTTTTCCCCCTGTCCCCAGGTTACTCGGAGTCCCGTGTGATCAAGTAAACATGGCCATTGTGGCACAGATTAAAGCCATGCGTTCATACAAGGTGAGAAGATCTAGCATTTTTTTTATTTTATAGGATGACATAAACATTGTGTAGTTAATACTCATTTATAAAATGTTTTACTGGACTTCCATACCAGCTCGGCCCAGTAACTCCATTTCTAATTCAGGCCAACCACACTTCTGCCGTCAGTCAGGTCGAGAGCCTGAACTTCACCGTGATCCCCACATCTGTGAGCCTGGGCTGCCATGTAGAGGTAAAATATATATTCCTCCACCTGAACAACACAATTTAGAGGAAATAGAAGATGATATTTATTTTAACTCGGGTGCAAAATGTGCTAATCATCTGTGGCTGCATTTTGGTACAGCCTGATTGGCACTAACTACTGTAACCTCCACAATGTAATACAAGGCAAGTTTCAGCGCACGTTAATTGGATTTTTTTTACTCTCATATTAAGCATGTGTGGAAATCTTATATACAAAGAAAACGTGAAATTCAATCAGAATCCAAACCTAACATTTTTAAACGGAGTTCAGTCGCTGTCTATTCGCACCTTTTTGTTTCCTGTCTGAATAGGAAGTGTACATACCAAAGCCCCGGGCTTTGTTGAGTTCTCTAATGAGTGGCTCTGCCTTGGATTTGGAGTTTCTGCAAATAATTAGAAATTTTTAAATGTTTTGTCTTCAAAGCTGGAATTTCTGACAGGTTGTACAATAAAAACCATATTTGTAACGAAAATGTGTTTCTGCTTCAGCGAGGGAGCTTGTCTGTTTGCTTTTGGGTAAACTGTCTCAGCTCATTATTGTGTTTGCCACTGGTAACAATGAATACAATTTTAATTTGAAAATTTCAACTCATACATATATATCATCATTTATTATTGAAATATAGAGTTAGTGTTATTCAGGAAATCTCTTGAATGTCACACAGAAATCTGCAAACCTTCCAAAAATAAGAAAAGAAAATATATGAGCAAAAACTCGATTAGAACACAAAGCAGAATCATGACGTACAAAGATTTACAAAAATAATACAGGAGCTGTACTGACCCTTAATTTTCTATTTAAATTTAGTTTTAATGTAAGCCATATAAAGTCCAGAGCTTTGGTTGATTAAAAACCTCAAGTGCCGTAAATAAATAATAATAAATCAATAATAATAATAAAAAAACCCACAAGACTATAAACTCACTTTTTACAAAACCTTTTTTGTGCATTACCTGCCGCACGCTGTGCTCTGATTCTCACAGCCTTCGGGTTATGCTGAGCAGATTTATTGGTTTTTCTTCAAGAACAGCTTGGGTATTTAACACTTTCTGCTGTAAAACACTATCCAGCAATATTTTTTCCAACTAACAATAAAGGTTTTTGTGTGTCACAGATTTAAGATTCAAAATCATTAAGAATTTTACACAACTGTCAATTGAACTTCTTGGAAACACTATTATTTTTTTTTACTTGTTTTTGCAAATCTTGACATCAGATGTGTTTCGCTGTATTATCCTCATCCCCTTTCAGCCACGAGTTGTTTTTTTTTTTTTTTTTTTCTGTTAATCTGATAGCAATCAAGCATCAAATCAAGCATGCTGGCCTGAAAAAGCAGCTCGGTTCAAAAGTCAGAACAGTAATCTTAGAAGGTCAGAGCATGTAATATTCTTCTCACTTCTCTTCACTAGACTATAAACAGGGTTAGACAAAAGGCCACCCTGCCAGTGACTATAAAGTGATTATTCCCATAAAAGCACGGCAACACAACACTCTGACTTTGTCACGCAAGCCACAAGATTCTTGATCAGTAGGAAAACAGCTGGTCATGGTCAGTTTAATTTGTTTTGCTTATCGGAAGAATTCCCTTCTGCCTGCTGGCTGCACACAATCAGGAGGAAGTTAGTCGATCTGATTGGTGTAGTACTGCGGCGAGATTAGCTTTTAAGGAGGGGGAAATGCGCTGCTGCAGCCTCGCAGAGCTTCACTGTACAGTCAGTGTCTTCATTTTATCCAGGCAACCAGAAACCAGCCAGCACTCTAAAGCTGAAATTATTAGCTGATTAATGAGGTAGCAATTGGACAGGAAATTAATCAGTGCAATTGAATGTCATTTGGGTTCAGCTTCTCCTTTATGTGGAATGAACCTGATTTCAGGGGCATGGTTTGCCCAGTTTGTAATCCAACCTTGTGTATTACAAAACACGAATTCCTACGTAAATCCCTTTTCCCACTCCGTTTGTCCTCTTGACAATACACTCCCCACGCCCCTCTCACACACACATTTTGATTTTGAAATAACAATCTCGACTTAACTGTTAGACAAACTGTGTACCAGAAATGTTAAAGAAATAAAATCCACTTGGGTTCGATGGTTTTAAGCATGAATGACTTGAACTGGAACACAAAAATCAAACTCTCAGGGCAGAGGATAACAGCATACATAATGCCTGGGCTTGTTGAGGATTTATTGGTTTAAGAGTGTGGTTTAAGGGGCATAAACTCTGATGCTTTACTGTCATTATCATTACTAGTACATGCCCATGCTACAGTATTGTTTTGTTTGTTTGTGCTGCTGGCAAAATGAGAAGCACACAGAGAAAGGTTAATAAATAGGGGTGTGCAGCTTGTTTAAATAAATAGAAGATAAATATAAATATCTGATTCTGCCTAAAAAAGTTCAGGCTCTGTTGAAGAATAAAGGTCGTCATACCAAAAAAGTTTCCGTTTTGTTATGATTGTACTCAGCTTTTGCCTTATATACTGTATTTCCATGTATGTTTACATGTTTCAATAAATCTCTGCAATTATTTCCCATTATCCTAGCAAAATATAAAGAAATGAAGGCTGGCTCAAGACTTTTGCACAGTACTATATAAATAGATATGATCTCGAACATCATACATGTTAACTGATTTTATTGTATTAACAAGTTCACAGTGTTTAACAAGAATTCTTAAATGTAAAAACTTTTTTAAATGTAAAAATTTTTGTTAACCTGTGTTGCTATAGTGTATCGAATGCAGCATGACAAACTGCACATTTACCAAAGACAAGCCCATGCACCCATCATAAGTGAACGAGGCCTCTTGCTAAAATCAAAACATTCGTTCACAAACACAGACACACATTCATTTTTTTATGGAAATTATTTCCCCACAGTTTAATAAATTGGTTTTCATGTTGGTTCTCAGATGATTCTGTGGCTCAGGAGGTCCATTAATATGAAGGTCAGAGGTTTAATCACCGCTCACCAGTGATTGAGCCTCACTGGCCTCACTGGTATATTACCCAAAGACATGTCTTTGAGCAATATACCAGTGAGGCCAGTATACTGAACTCCAAATTGCCTCTCATGCATAAAAGCAGTGTATGAGTAAATGGAGTGAATATGCACCGTACATGTTCACATAAGTCATTTCTGTTTTATAAAAGATACTCACCTGTCAGCAGGTTTTAAAGGCTGCAGTAGTTTTAGCCACTGAAATGCTGATAGAGAGAAAAAAATATAAGAGAAGCAGGTTGACCCTATATAGGAAAACAATCATTTTCTATGTGTTATTCACTTGATTTAAGAAGAATAATTATAGGTAAAGGGCTCACCTATAGAAACACTGCTGCCACCTGTCAGTATGATTTTGCAAAACTCACTCTGAGCTCTCAACATGCAGGTTGTTTGGGGGTGTGTGGTGGGTCTGGATAGATGTGTTGTTGCCTGGGACAGAGGACAACATAGGAAAATGAACCGTTTGAATGTACGACTTTCACAGTCAAATTTTATGTTGCAGTAATGCATTTGATTGCATACTTAATTACCCAAACATTAAGTAGGAGTAAGTAATGGATAATAGGTATTGACTTATGAATAACTGAAGCTTATATAATATTATACTACAGTATATTTCTAACTAACTAGGCAGCTCATTCTCTTTCTCTTGACAATAGTTCCTTTAAAGATGTAACTTTTTTAGGGTCAGCTTAAAAGAAAGGCAGATCCAGAACGTAAACGTGAGATCAGAGGTCAAATGTGACATGATATTTGGATGCAAACTATAATGTGATATTTAGAATCCCCATATACAGGTATCATTTCCTAAATGGTTCCAATACAAACAGAGGCAGTCAAATTTTAAGCAGCGTTTTAAAGATGAAAGACATTTTATGAAGGTTTGACCTTAATTGACCTTGAAGAAGAGGTCAGAGGTCATACGTGGCATATTTTAAACCTTCATACAGTACTTTCTATATGTTGACAATACACACCACACTCGGTTTCTAAGTTTTGAGGCTTTTGTCAAATTTCAACCAATAAATCATTAAGTTAACCTCAAAGGGCTCGGTGGATGTAAGGCAAATTTTAATGGATTGTTAACACGACCTCACTCTACACTGCTACAAAGTTTTAAGAGATATCATTCAAAGCTATCAAGTTTACAGACAGAATGACACACAAGCTATAAAAAACATTACCTCCTCGGAGATGTTAATAATATTCCATAATATGAAATTTGTTCCTAAATGTGACAGAAGCACATAAAGAGCCCGTGTATCGGATCCTCACCAGATTGTTCTGCAGAAACCAAATTAAGGAACAGGTACAAGTACACCCTCTTTCAGTTCTGAGGTTTTATGTATCAGGACATAATAAACAAAATCATCAGTTAATCAATTGCATTTTATTAGCAGCACCTCGATGATAAATACACTCTTCAATCCTGCGGAAGCAGTAAGGGTGTACTTATTTTTTGACACGCTGCTTCTACATTTTGGCTTAATTTGTGTTAAATAAATATTATGACTGTATAGCTACTCACCCGGGACTGTAAATCACAATTGTTCAGAAATTTTTGTTGGTATGTCATGTGGCCACTGAATCTCCCACAATTAAATGTGTCATGTTCAGACTTCCTCTCTGGGAGAGGTAAGGCAGGGATTGTCAGAGCCTCACAGGCATTGCCCCACTTTAACTGGATGACAAAACCATGTCCTGTCCTGTCCTCACTCAGCAATATCAGCCATCACCTCTGCTTATGCGTGGCCTAAAAGTAAATTTAATCTGGATTTTCTCATTTGCCCGAGTCAAACCAGAGTCAACAGTGGCTGGTGTGAAAACCCAGTGACACTACTCTGTATTAGTATTAGGATCACAAGAGGGCAGTGACAATCTGCTGCTATGAAAAAGGCACACATGCAGAGAGCATAATGAGATTTCAAGTATTTTTATTGGTCATTTAGGTCAATTTAAATACTTAAGGCTTAACTCGTACATCTTAATTCAAAATAAACAAAAGAAAACCACAATTTAATCAAGTAATTTAATCTCTGTGTCTTATCAGGCTTTACAGGTGGCGAGTTGTATCCCAGACGGGCCCATTCATGTCAACTTGCCAGAATTAAAATAAATTATTCAGGATGCTCCAGCTTCACCCAAATAATCAAAGGGTATGTGATTAAAGAAAAATCCTGACTTGTATTCTCACCTGACAGCAGGTTGTGCAGGTTGCAGTAACTGAGGCCTTTATCAAGAATGCTGCCAAATTCAAGAGAAGTAGACTCGGCCTGGAAAGTAATACTTATGTTTTATCATGTGAGAAGTGGAAGCGCAAAGGAAAGAGACAATGTTAGCAGCATCTGGATAAAATGTCATTCTCCTTCTCCTCAACTCAAGCCTCATCTCTTGAACTGAATTCAGGGCTCCAACACAGGAAAACATACATAAACAGGTTTATTTATTCCTGATATTGATATTGTTGCTATTACCTATTTTCAGCAGAGTAGACATGCGACATTGCCGTCTTCAGACAGCTAGCAACAAACTGGCTAAATAACAACAACAGCTGGTTATTTGCTAACATTATGCCAGCTAATGTTAGGTTTGAGTGTCCTAAAAATCACACTTTCCCTCTGACAAACATTTTAATTACATTCTCACATTGTGTGAGAGTTTATTCACCAAGTATCACAATCCAAAAGTGTTAGATCCGCTTCAAAGAAAGTTTCACTAACGCCAGCAAACAGCGGTAAAAACAGCAGCGCTTACCAACAGAAAAGTTCAGGATATCCTCAACAGCTCATCTCAGCTGTCATCGGACAGACGTGAGCTTCACCGACGCATCAACCCATTTAGTCCATTTGCAAACTTTTACAGCCTCCTCTAGAGCAAATACATGGACACATACTCACAGGTGAGATAAACAGTAGACAGACAGCCTGCACTCACTACAGATAAACGGTGGCCGGAGTTGTTTGTCCTACAGCGGCCACTGTAGCTAGGATTATACACTTGAATTGCGATGGGTAAGAAAATTTAACTCAGTTGATTGCAATCTACTGACATCTAGTGGTGAGATTTTACACACTGTGCCTTTAACGTAAAGATGCTGATTAACAGTTCTTTTATTAATATTCTTTAAAGTCCCACAATAATTCAAAAAAGAAAATTTGTTGTAAAAGGAGAGAAGTCACTGTTTAAAATATGTGTATTATTGAGTTTTACAGTCACTCGGCAGTCACGGCTCAGAACGGTGGGAGTCAGTGTGAAGGTTATGTTCTCTGCCTGGAGGCCATCAAGAGAAGTGTGGTTAGCTTTGATAGGCACAGGAGTGGCTGACACAAGCTGGAACAAAAACCATTACATTAAATAGCTCTGACATCAGATTTCTTATCTACACAGCCTTGAAAAAGCGTGGGATTACCATATACTGACTGAGAGCCTGAATTTCTTGCACCATTGCCATGCTGCTTCCTGTGCAAGGTGTTAGAAAGAGTCTAGAAAAGAAAGCAGGATGCAGTTTGGACTCATCAGTAGTAATTTTGGAATACATGGCATATAATATTGACCAGCATATTGACCAGAGTGCCCAGAGTGCAGAAGGCAAAGAACTGGAATAGGGACAGGAACAGAGCCAAGCATTCCTGAAAAGTCTGCAAAGGCCAGCAGGGAGGTCTTCACGGTGGGCTGAAGCAGAGTTCTTCCTCCTGTAGCGCAGCGGTGTGGGTGAGAGCATGCCCCTTCAGTAGACTGTAAATGAGCACTGAGCCAATTAATACAAAATATCAGGCTTGTCATGAGGCTCAGCGATGAAGCCTGAAATTAATTTGGGTAACTTGTGCATCTTGTGGTTATTCTGTGACTTGGTGGTGGTCTCGTGCCCGGATGTGTTCAGTTACACAATAAATGACCTCTGCTTTTCTTATTTTTTTTACAAACATTTAGCAAGTTACATTTTTAAACAATGTAATGCTGCTTCATTATGGCAAAAATTTTAATCACAATCATTTTGTCAATATTGAGATCACGATTATTTAATGCAAGAAGTCAGTTTCTGACACATGATGCATTTCTTGAAAACAGTATTTGCTTTCCCTTGCTGGAGTTCTTGTTGTGTGATCTCTCTAACATGACCAACAAAAATGTTATTTTGCTTTTATTATATGTGTATCTGTCTCTGAAATTCTCCCCAGTGAAATGGAATGAATGAAATTTTATGACCAAAGTTTCTGCTCAGAAACAGGCTCCCTATTATAGTAAGAAAAAGTAAACTCTGCCTTTGTCGCTGATATTTATTGATTGCGAAGAGTAAACAACTCTTTTTGTTGGTGTTGTTTTTATAATTATTCATTCTGTTCCATTGATTTTAACTGGCAACAAAAAGACAGACTAACTGAAATCTCAAAAAATGAAAACACGAGCAAAAAAAACCCAAGATTATCTGCATGGCTTGACATCACCACAACTAAATCGTTTTTCTAATTGTTATATATCAGCGCTGTTGATAGTTTCACCCCTCACTGCGTCCTTCTTAATGTTGACCCCACAAAGAAGTCATGTGGTCTGTGAATTACCATCTGACAGCCTAAAGATTATGCAGTAAATAATTCAGTCATGTGGTCACTGTGAACAATGTCCACTCAGATAACAAGAGCCCTGCGAGTAACTCGAGTTATTACCGTGCGCCCTAATCCTGCCATGCAATTGCAAAATCTTGTGATTTCACAAAGAAATACAATTAGTCATAGTCACACACACATACACACACACACACACACACAGGAGCTGAACGTATGCTGGCTTTTTCTTTTTAATTGGGGGTTTAGACCTGTTTCAAAAGCCACAATTACAGAATCCAATCATGACGCTATTTAAAACATGCAAGTTCAGTATTTTTCTGAGTTTGATTGGGTTCTGAACACATCCACTCAGATGGTGTTTTGCCTGCACTGATGTCAACAACCAAGCAGCTAGCGATAAGTTATGTACACTGCATGAATCCAGCTTTGGTTGGTCTGATTTACAGTCAGATCAGCCCCAGGGGTTTGGATGAATTAGTTAACCTTATTCATAACATGGCTCACAATAATGTTAATAACAGTGCTCAAGTTTGTTTTCGTACCACTTGCAAAAATCAGTGTTACGAATTGCTTTACAAAAGCACAAAATACACACAATAAAATGCAAACAGAACAATGTAAAAACAATGAAAAACACAGTTTATAAAAACAACTGATATTCATGTATTTGTTTTAAATGGAGATTGAAGGAGAACATCAAGAATAAAAAACCGTGTGACTCAATAGTTAAGAATAAATTTAAATAACCTAAAAATACTGTCTTAAGCTGTGTCTTTGGTCTCTTTCTGCTCCTTATGCTTTCTACACTCACAGGCCACTTCATTGGGTACACCTTTTCAGCTACTTCTCAATGCACATATCTTTAAATCCCAAAGCCTACCTGCGCATGGAGCATTTCTGCTGACCATGTCCATCCCGTAAGGACCACAGTGAACACATCTTCTGATGGCTGCTTTCAGTGGGATAATGCACCATGTCACAAACTTTCTTGAACGTGACATATCTGCAGCAACTGTGTGATGCTATCGTATCAATACAGACCAAAATGTCTGAGGAATGTTTTCAGCATTTTGCTGAATTTCTGCCACGAAAGATTAAAGCAGTTCTGCAGGCAAAGGGGAGTCCAACTCAGTACTAGCAAGGTGTCTGGTGAATGTAGTTTTTAATGCTTATTTTACATTTCCTTTTTTTATGTCATGTTTATTATAAATTTCATATATTTTATATGTTCACATAGAGCTCCTGCACTCTATACCCGACTGTGGGGCTTAGAATCCCATGTCAATGCCATTGATTAAAAAACAAATAAATTGGTGGTTCCAGGAGGTGTAATTGATCAAATAACATACTTTTTTATTATTATTATTATTATTTAACATAGAAGCAAATTGTAACCCTAAAGTGTTATTCAAATGTAATCTTTCTGTAAAAGCCATAGACAGAAAAACTGACCTTTCCATAGAGCGACCCTTAAAATAATTTTTTTATTTTAGGAACTCCATCATCATAGGGCAAGTTTAGTTGTTTAGCAAAAATAACTAAATATTATTCCATCCATGTAGCCATTTTCTTCCACTTATCCAGTTCAGATAATAACAATAATAATATTCTGTTGAGTAACAGTGTAAAATGTCATGGGGTGCCATAACCTTTAGAACAGTGAGTCATTTCCCTGAGTGGTGGCTTTCTTAAGTTTACATACTGCTGCTTACATACCACACTGCTCACAGCAGGATTCACACATTTAGATATCAAGTCATTCTTTTTTTAAAACAAGCACTTAAAAATGTGTGCCTTTGAACAAAATCATGAGAAACGAAGCATTTTCATCAGAGACCGAGACTTGAGTCTTGGATACTTTATTGTCTGAAGTTGAACTGAAGCCATCCACAGGCTGCTGACTGGATGCTCTTCCTCTCTGCAAGCATCTTCTTTGCCCCACTATCTGTTTGGCACTCTGGCACGTCCGCAATTTGTATCACAACTCCATCATTCCCCTCGCCTCTGTTTTGTTCGATACTCTTATGACTGTTGTGATTTCATCAGCCGCGTTAGCTTCCGAATATCCGAATTTGAGTCAACTCCAGAGCTTCTGCAACTGTATACCGCTTCATATGCACCTGCATTTTCTCTGCTTTGTAGTATGCATAGAAATTAGTTCTGCAGTGTATAAAAGTACTCTGCTCCTCACAGCTCACAGTGCATCTTCTTCTTTGCATGTTTTTCAACTTAGAAGTGTCCAACTTTAACACACTTATTATCGGTTTGATACCTTTCTGTCATGGCTCCAACCTGACAGACCCACGAGACAGACAACTGCAATTAGTGACGCTCAGAGTGCTTTTATTTACAGTGAAAATTAGGGAAGGGGGAAGCTACTGGGGATGCCGAGACCAGGTCTGAACGTGCGCTGGGAACAGGAGTGGTGTCTGCGGAGAAAGAGTAGTCAGTTACTACAGAGCCAGGCAGAGGCGAAAAGGGGTAAGTGTCGGTGATATTAGTGACCTTACTTAGAGTGCGAATGAGCTGAGCTTGGAAGGCAAGTCCATAAGGCAGGTGGAGAATCCAAGGCGAGCTGCTGGGCATTGATGGAGAGTGGGCAGGCAGGAGAAGGCAGCGGGGTGGCAAGAGGTTAGGGCCAGCCAGAGAGAGAGAGAGATGGTGGTAAATCCGGGGAACAGTGAGCCGAGCTCCTCCAACGGACTCCATGGAGGACAAACAAACTGGCGGAGGATGACTGTGACGACTGGTTCTTAAATATCCAGCCACCAATGAGCAGACTGCTCACAGGTGTGACTGGCTGCCCTGGAGGAGACCAGTCCTACCCATCGCGTCACCTGAAAGTGCAGCACACAAATAAAAGCCCACACCAGCCCAGCACCCTGACACTTACCTTATTATTATTCAAAAGAGAAAATGAGCCTCAAAACAATCCAATCCTCTGATGCACTTTACTCTGCATGCTGCACAGACTGGCGAAGACTGCCTGGAGGACAGGGACCGATTATGATTTGAAGTGGGCTGCTGCACATGCTCACACCCAAGCAGCTACTCTTCTTTTCAGCAGACTCAGCACATTTTAGTGCACTGCTTCCTCCTGCAGAGGAAATAATCTATTCGTTTGTTTCCCTTGTTGTTACTTGATTGCTTTAAGTTACCATCACTCAAAAACAATGAGTTGACTGCTATTCTCACCATGCAATTAACAGTAACTCAAAACAGTAACTACCTGTTACCTTGTTTTCTTAGTTACTAATATTTAGAGAGGCCACATGGTGTATCCTCTGGTGATGGAATGAGGGAGTGCTAGAAAGTCCTCAAACGAAGAGGCTGGCAAAGAAAAAGTGGGATATTCAGGGAGATCGGGAAAGCAGACAGGAGTACTGGGAGGCTAGACATACAGCAAAGAGAAAGGCAGAGAGATTAAACTGGAAAAGATGTGCAGCAGGTTAGTGGTTAAGGATAGAGATGGAAATGTTCTAACGAGTGAAGAAAGTGCAAAGACGGAGACTGAGAAAATGGAAGGGGTACTATAAGGAACTGATGAATGAAGAAAATGAGAGCGAGAGAGAGAGAGGACGGATAGGGGAAGTGCAGAGGATTAGTAAGGAGGAAGTGAGTGCAGCTATGAAGAAGATGAAGAGTGGAAAGGTGGTTGGTCCAGATGACATACCTGTGGAAGTATGTAAGTGTCTAAGCGAGAGGGTAGTGACATTTTTAACCAGATTGTTGAGCACAATCTTGGGAGCGAGAGGAGGCCTGAGGAATGGAAAAGAAGAGCACTGGAACCAATTTTCAAGAATAAGGGTGATGTGCAGAGCTGTAGTAACTACAGAGGGATAAAGTTGGTGAAACATACCGTGGAGATATGGGAAAGAGCTGTTGAAACTAGGTTAAGGAGAGAGGTGAGAGCAGTGAGTAGCAGTATGGCTTCATGCCAAGAGAGCGATGCAGATGCGATGTTTGCTTTGAGAGTGTTGATGGACAAGCATAGAGAGGGTCAGAAGGAGTTGCACTGTGTCTTTGTGGATCTAAAGAAAGCGTTTGATGGAGCGCCAAAAGAGGAACTCAGGTACTGTAGGAAGTCAGGAGCGGCAGAGAAGTTTGTGAGTGTGGTGCAGGACATGTGTGAAGACAGCAAGACAGCGGTGAGGTGTGCGGCTGGAGTGACAGATGGGTTCAAGGAATTACATCAGGAACCTGCTCTGAGCCCCTTCTTATTTGGGATGGTGATGGGCAGGCTGACAGATGAGGTGAGGCAGAAGTCTCCGTGGACTATGATGATTGCAGATGACATTGTGATCTGTAATGAGAGAAGGGAGCAGGTGGAAGAGAGCCTGGAGAGGTGGAAGTCTGCTCTGGAGAGAAGAGGAACGAAAGTCAGTAGAATACATGTATGTGAATGAGAGGGAGACAGGTGTAACAGCAAAGACGCAAGGAGCAGAGGTAGTGAAGGCAGATGGGTTTAAATACCTGGGGTCAACCATCCAAAGCAACGGACAGTGCACGAGAGAGGTGAAGAAGAGAGTGCAGGCATGGTCGAGTGGATTGAGATGAGTGTCAGAGGTGATTTGTGACAGAAGGATAAAAGAGAAAGAGAAGGTTTACATGATGGCAGTGAGACCTGCTATGATTTGTAGACTTTGGTACTGACAAAAACACAGGAGGCCGAGCTGGAGGTGGCAGCGCTGAAGATGAGTGACCATAATGGAGAGGATTAGAAATGAGTACGTCAGAGGGACAGCTCAGGTTGAGCATTTTGAGACAAAGTGAGAGAGGCAATGCTGAGATGACTTGGACATGTGCAGAGGAGGGATGGTGGAGATATTGGACCAAGGATGCTGAAGATGGAGCTCTCGGGCAAGAGGCAAAGAGGAAGACCTGAGAGGAGGTTCATGCATGTAGTGAAGGAGAACATTCAGAGGTTTGACGTGACAGAGGCAGTGGTGGACAAAGTACTCAACTCTAGTACTTAAGTAAAAGTACTGATACTCGTGGTCAAATTTTACTCCACTACAAGTAAAAGTTGCTCAGTCAAAAGTTTACTCAAGTGAAAGTACTAAAGTACTTACTTTTGAAAATACTTAAG
>JAVDPK010002364.1:6483-17843 GCA_034780415.1 Cichlasoma orientale
TGTGCACCAGGCTGGAGGCATTTCTATGATATATCAATCACATGACAGAGAGGGAGGTTGCTCCAACATTTGGAAAAGATAACAAGAAAGAAAGAAAGAAAGAAAGAAAGAAAGAAAGAAAGAAAGAAAGAAAGAAAGAAAGAAAGACAGACATTTTGATTGATGCGTGAACTACAAACCCACTTAATTCAACTGTTGTCCAAGGTAGTAGAAAGGACTTTCACACTGGGTCATGATTTCAGGAAAGAGATGTTGCTGCTTAGTTTTTTTGGGCACTTTGAACAGCATAAAGTGTTTCCCATTTACTTCCATTATGTTCAAGAGAACACAGACCATCTACATGCATAAATACTGCAACAGGCCAGAATGAACTGTCCCTTTAAGAGCTCCAGAAATGATGGGGACCAGTCAATCACCAATTCAATCACATGTTTAGGTAAATTCTCTGCAGCTCTGATGATGAGTGAGATGAGAAGAGCTGAGGGGATTCTTATTTTAGCTGCTGAGCATTTGAACTCATGAGTCCATGAGTTGCTCCTAAGAGGTACAAAAAAAAAAAAAGAAGAAGAAAAAAACTGCCTTCTTAGGTGGAGATGTGTCTGTTTGGGAGCTTCTTTGTTAAACTGGAGTCAATGAAAGATCCATAAAGAATACATTCATCTCCGTATGCGTTCATGTGGTCATCTCAGACTTTGCTGTGTTACTGTGACTTACTGTAAATGGGTGACGAAATCCATACTGTGCCGGTTGGTGCGCGTGTGTGTGTGTGTGCTTGTACAAAGAGGGGGTCGCTGATCGCATGCTCTGTGTTTCCTCCCTTCAGCACCCTCTCTGTTGCCATGGAGAGCCCGTTCTTTGCTTTCCCATAGGAGGAGAAATTAACACCATTTTTAACTGGCCCAGGGGCCTCCCCCCCTGTGTGGGAGATAGTCTGAGTTGTGTTCCACACACACACACAGCCTTTAAGACAGCAATAATCTCCCTACCACACCGCTACTGTCATTTTTAATACCTTTGCAAGGCCAACATTTAACGAACTGGGACAGCATGATAATAGCCTGAAAACGGTGAAATGGACTCTGGGATGTGGTGATGTATGTGCGAGTCATTTACATACCATTTTGAGTCAGTGACTGGAACGTCAACAGTGCCAGTCTGCTGTGGGCCAAAGGGACCGTCTGTGTCTCCGGCTCGGTGGGATATTGGGGATGTCACACACTCTATCAAATAATGTTCATCATGGGAGCAGCCGAGAGGGACGCACACACACTGAGACACACACACGGAGACGTCGGACAGAGGGGTTGAGCTGGGTACACCTAATGTGGATTTAATGATGGGCCTTTATGAAATGAAGCAGACAGGAGAGGATGATAGTGAAAAGAAAATAAATAGATGGGGAGGGGGTTGTTTTATATAAAAAAAAATGGGGACAGTGTTGAGGTAAGAGTTTCTTTTAACCCAGTTTTTTTCCATGACAAACCTTTATCTTGCGGTGTTGTCCCCATGACACACATACAGGCGCAGGAGGAATAAGGATTGGCCCATTTACGTACCCATTAGCCAGCTGATAGATTTACAGAGGGGAGATGGGACTTTAAAAGATGACCCGTTGTCACATCTGCCTTGAGATCATCTGAGTCATGAGTACTGTTGACACAGGCCATCTCCCTGCATACTGGATGTACACACACGTAAACACACACACAAAAGGACCTGAGCCAAACTTAAGCTAATAATTGTGCAACAATGTTGTAAAATAGAATCTCAGTTTCACTTTAAACGGGAGCATTTGATTTTTTTTGCATGTTACAAAGGTCATTTTTATTTTTAAATAATGAGTTTTAAATAATGAGGCCAGGTCAGCGTATGTGCAAGCGAGCTCTGTGAGCCAAAAGGTTTAAACACTCGCTTTCGGACAGTTTTCAGAGGTGCCCCACCCACCTGCTGTTTATACTGTTATATTCTGCTTGTGAGGGGCAGCCAATCAGCAGGAAGATGGCTTAAACGGAGTGGAGCAGAAACAGCTTGTTTCAGACAGGCAGAAACCGCGAAGCCAACACAGAAGAGCCAGAAGCTGCAGTTCCTCTAATGGCCACTTGAGGCATAACTCATAAAGTGAGTCATCCCCATAGACTCCCATGTTAAAAATGCATAACTTTAAACCATGAAAACACATGTTTACAGGTTAGTACAAAAAGGTTTTGAACATTATGGATAGTTCTCCCTTCAAACAAACAAACAAACAAAAAAACAAAAAAAACAAACAAATCTCAGCCAACTGGAGATTTGTTTGTTTTTTTAGAAGCATTAAAGTTAGGGGCGTGGCTGTCTTGATTGACAGGTGTATGCTAATTTGACTCACTGAATTGGACCTCTCCACCATTGTTTGTGCTCTTGGTGCTATTAATAAAATTATAAGACTAATAGTATGACTTATTGTGTGGTACAGACAAACTACAAGCTGTCCTCCTGTGTTTTATTAGACTGATAACTTAGCACGCCACCCTCTCATCCAAGCATGGTCATCTTTGCCCTAGAAAAACAACATGGCGGTGGCCAAAGTGATGACATGGGAGACTAAAATCCCATCGCATCACAGTGGCTATATCTATCTCTTATATACAGTCTATTGTTTCAGGCAGAGGATAAACTGAGTGACACCAGGACCCAGAATGAAATAAATAAGGATTATTTTAAACTGTGAATCATGCAAAGCTGCACAGAGCTGGAAATGTGCAGGTCCACTTTAATTAGAGTTCTGATTTTCAGATTTTGGCCTGTCCCGCTTGTGTTAATCTGTACGGCCATGGAGCTAATGTCTTGTGTGATGCTTCTCTCCTATCTTTGCCGGCTTGTCTTTGTGACCCAGCTGCTTCCCGTGAACCTTCCCCCACCTCCTCCTCGTCCTCCTCTCTTCCTCCTCCTCCTGACCTGCCTGTGTGCAGGATTGCTCCTCTCTCCCCTCAGTGACTCTCGGCTACAGTGTGTGCGTGTGTGTGTGTGCGTGCGTGTGCGACTGCCAGCGGGGGTGGGGGCAGTCGACTCAACCCCTCCAGTCTCCTAGCAACAGAGCGGTTTGGTGCGGGACAGGGGGAGGCGCAGGGGATGGGGGCTGGTTGTACAGTGACTGGGGAGAGCAAAGTCCTATGGGATTAGAAAGATGGAGAGAAGGAGGAAAGGCGAAGAAGGAGGGTGAGAGTTTTGCTGTGTTGTTGCCGATTAGGGATGCTGACATGTCTCCTTTGCGCTTTAGAGCGGCATGTTGCTGAAGAGACCAAATATCTACAGCTCTGCTCAACAGCTGTTCTCCTTAGAGATGCTTCAGCTCTGCCCCGTAGACATACATACTGCGTTTAAACACACACCGAAAGCAGGCTGTGGTTAGAGGTGAATGTTTAACTCTCTGTTGACTGAAAAACTCATTGGTGCACGGGGGCCCAGAGAAGGCCTTTGTGCAGCAGGAAATATACTTTTAGCTCCGTGCTCTCACCACAAACTGCATATAAAAGAGAGCTGTAGCCACTGTGACATCTTTTGGTTTCTGAAGCCCAACTTTGAAGCCTCAATTTTAGTATTTTGGCAACCCCCGTGTGTGTGTGTGTTTTTTTTTTTAAACAGAATGAGCGACATTCAGGCAAGAAGGTGGAGTGTGCAGTTATCAGCTGGGTTAACAGTTAAACAGCAGTAAACTGTAGGAGTGGAAAGCACAGACGCTGATGCCTGCTAATAAACACTAAGCAGCATAAAAATAAAGTTCTCCAATTTGACGCACCAAACCGGAGCACAGACTTCTTGGATGGGCTGCTGGGGACAATAAGCCACACAGCAGGCTAGATTATTTGGCAGATAAAGGCAACAACATCACAAACCTGGAAAAGAAATCCAGTTCAGGGATTCAGATTAGTGGAGGTGAAGCCTAGCAGGCAGGTAAAAGTGTCTATGCCATTAATAAAGCAAACTTTAATTCCTAATATAAAGTGAGCAGTCGCGCTATGAAGACAAAAAAAGCTCTTCTATATCAGGCTGTAAACAGGTTTATTTCTGCCCTTAAGTTGGACATTTTGACATGGGATTCTTTGGGGGTTGACTCACTTTTGGAGCCAGCCCCAAGTGGCCAATAAAGGGACTGCAGTTTTTGCGCTGGCTTTTTAGCCATTATTGGAATTTCTTTCTTGCACCTTTTAAAAAATGCAGTTAAAGCTACTCACAAAAGGGCACCACAACGGTTGCAGATTTTTATGCAAGATGCCCTTCCTGACACAACCCTCAAGGGATCTTTGTTTCCTCCCGGGCTCAAACCAGGGATTTTTTTTTTGTTGTTCAGTGAACTTGTTAACCACTTCACTATGGAGTAAAATGTGCTTACAAATGTGATATTTTTTATTCTTTAATGTTTCATGTTTATGGCACAACATTTCTCAAAACACTGCTTATGCTTTGAAACAAAAAGAAAAAAGAACACCTGGAACATTGGTTTCTAATTGTTTTCTAAAATGGCATTTCACTCGTTATTTAGCTGAACTGTATAATCAAAACATGAAGGGAAATGCGATGGTATCCAAGGGATTTAAAGATGCGTTTTATTTGACACACTTTTGAATAAATTTAACAAAGATTTCCTACAAAAACTACCAGATCTCAACTTGACAGCAGCCATCGGATATGCCTGTTACAGCCTGCAGTGCACGGATAATCCAACAGAGGGCAGAAGTGTTAATCTGTTATTCATAGACTGTACATACAGTAAAAGATGTATGTAGCCACCCTGACAATAGCCACTGTTTGGCAATGTCCTGTTCCCCCATGTAGCCCCACCATGAAGCACACCCTGCTTTATTTTACTTGTTGACTCTAATTGAGATCATGATTTACAAAATGAACATAATGCTGTAGCAGTAGGGTAATTTTCTCACAGACTTCTGTACAATAATTTCTTTTTGCAACCACAGGAGTCGCCCCCTGCTGGCCACTAGAAAGAAAGCAGCTTTATTCTTTGGAATGGCCAGCAGGGGTTCACTTTGCAGACCCAGAAACTAGGTCTATTTTTCATGGACATAGTTTCTGGTCAGATTAAGTACATCAGGTTTTGCATGATGATGCTGACAACATAGAGGTCTCAGAAATTAAAGTATATAAAGAATATAATAAAAAAGACACTACACAGTTACCCAGTCCCAGCTTCTTAATTTATTTTTCTAGATAGATGAGCTTAACTCATCTGAAAATGAAGTAAATTTCCACATTACAGCAGCTGTAAAATAGAAACACAACCAATAACAAAAACTCAGTAAGTAAAAAATAGAATAGCTCAATAAACAGTATATCTCAATAAAAGTGAAGAAACTCAATAAATAAAAATAGCTCAACATGTAATATAAAATAAACACAACAAATTAAATATGCCTCAGTGTTTACAGTGTGCAGAGTTTAGCAAACAGAAAGAAAGAAAATAATATTGAAAATGTTGGCTCAGGTTCAGACTCAAGCACCGGGTCTAACAGTGATGGGCTGCAATGTTTTCTGTATGATTCTTTCAGGTCAGAGAAAACGCTCCCAGCAGAATATCCGGTGTGTGTTGGATATTTTGCTGTGGCAGAGCAGGATGCAGCAGCGGTGTGGGTGCGCTGCACACCCCACAGTTGTATGAGATTATCCAAATCCAGCGTGAATGGGCCGACACCATTGTCCCAAACAGCAGCAGCAGCAGCAGCAGCTTCAGTGGTGGCGGTGGCGGTGATGTCACCAGGGAAAAGATGATGATACCTCCAAGTGCGATAGATTACAGCTGTGATGATGAGGCGGAGGATCGCTATTATTTCATTTATTATCATTACATTTAGCCCATGCTGACAGGGGAGAGTGGAGGGAGAGAGTGAGAGGGAGAGGAGGGCCGGATTAAAACAAACCCGCTCTGTGAGCTGGTTTTAGTTGCCATGGCAACGATCATTACCTCGCACTTGGGAGAGCAGGAGCAAGGAGAGAGAAGAGGAGGAGGAGGAGGAGGAAGAGGAGGAGGGGGAGACGAGATGGAGGTATGGCACGAACATGCAGGCAGGAGAGAGAGGACGCAGTTGGGGAAAAAAAAAAAAAGAAATGTCAGATCCCAGGAAGTGTGCAGAAATGTCACCGAAGGGAGGGAGGGAGGAAAGTGTGATTCCTCTGTGCCAGGGGGACAACTTTTTGAACTCGGGACCCTCCTCTCACTCAAACACGAAAAGATCACTCCCTGACTAGAACCCAATCTCCAGGAAATGTCAGAGAGCCCGTCTCATATTTGCCTGGAAGAGGTGAACTTGATGGGGAGAAAAAAAAAAAAACTAATTAAACGTCCAAATCCATTTGTTCCATTTTACACTTGCTGGAGGACTTTGCGTTCAAAATATCAGCAGGTGCTGGAATATAACGATAAGATCTGGTGAAAATGCAAAGTGTTGACTGTTTGCATGAAGGAGTTGTTTAGAGGGAAAGATGGGGGTAGGAAGGAGAGGAAAGCCCCATGTGGTGCTGCGGATGGAGGCCGTTGTCCTGGCGATCCTACTTCTATGGTGTGTCACATGACCCTTTGCCCAGCACACCTGCCCGAGAGAAATCAGTGGCAGTTTCTATGGCGACAGGGTCAGCAATACGGGAGGCAGGATAGCTGCCAGAGGTGGTGGTAGGAGGGACTGTTGGTCTTGTACAGTGTTATTTTTAAACATAGCAGAGATGAGGTGATGGTTGCAGACCCAGCCGGGGCCTGGGCTTCTCCACCTAAAACAGACATTTAAAGACTGCAGGAGGCCGACTGGACAGGACAAGGAAGCTTGTTCCAGGATTTTTTTTTTTTTTTTAAATCAGATGACAAAGAGTGAAGTCAGGGTGGGCTCATGAGAAATCACAAATAAATACCAAAACAAAATGCTTTTCAAAACTGGGTGAATATTTGTAAGTTCTAATGAAAATTTCTTCTTCTTCTTCACTTACAGTTAAGAGGGAAAACAGTAAATGAAATTTTTTATTTGCTCAAGCATTATTCTGTCAAGGCTGTGAAGCAGGCGGTGGACCCAAAATACAGGACGAGACATAAACTCAAGAACAGCTTTATTGCTGAGCATGTAGTAAATACACAATAAAGCAGATCAGCAAATATTTTTAAACTTAGACTCTGCTAGTTAACATACCACATGGAAGGACACAGCCATGAGGACGCACACGACAAAGGACGAGGGGAGACTGAGACAATATGTACACACGGTGGATGACGAGGCAACAGGTGGGAGAGCGACTGAAACTAATCACAGATAAAGAGACAAAGGAAGTAGAACTAAACCCAAAGCGCACAAGACAAGAGACTATCAAAATAAGACAGGAGGAGAGCCACAACTGAAAAGGGAAACAAAGCACAAAAGATAAACTGAGAGAAGAGGACTGAGTCACACACAGAAACACAAGGAAGGCAGGAACAAACAGGGATACAAGGAATAAAGCACAACTCAACCTGACACCAAGAACAGAACTAGAAACTAAAACCTGGAAATGTAAAAAACACATAATCAGAAAATACAAAATTAGAGAAAACCTAAATGTCCCGAAATACTGAAGAATCAGGGACTGTGACGTGTTGTACGTATGTCATAAACACAAAGCTACACAAAGTCCGTGCATCCTATAAAAACAGAGGACAGGAAGGAAAAAATCCATCCGTCCCTCCATGCATTTTCTTCCACTTATTTTATCACCAATAACACTTTTAATCCCAGTTTTCGCCTTGACTCAAAGTATCTGTTCAAAAAATTTAATTCCTCTGAATATCCTTTTCCAAAGCCCGGCGACACTTCAAAAACATTTCAATTGTTCTGATGGTTTTAATTGTGGGCGGACCTCCTCATTCATTAGGCGCTGCCTCGTAGCAATATGGCGCCCAAATTGATGCACAAGATGGAGGCGATGAAGATGGTGGTGTAAACTTAAAGTCAGTGTCTCACACGTCCTTTGTTCTAAGTTCAGCTTTATATATTGTTTTGCATCTATCGTTAGCACACGAGCTTTATACGGTGTCGTTCTACTTAAGGAGGAAAACACTGTTTTCACCAGAAAAAGAGGTTCCAGACCCTATTTTGCCTGGTAGCATCCACCATTGTCGCACTGATGCAACAACACAGTTTTGTGGCAGGACCCTACGTGGGTCTATCAAATTCCAGGAGGTGAAGTACCACCCCACGTCCCCCAGTTTAGCCATACGTCTGCACATGCTCTGGACTTCCTGCTTCATAGGGGGCTATATGGAGCTGTAGATCATAAATGTAAATTGCAGGGTAAACATGCTTCTGCGGGCAATTTCCACCACGTTCTCTGGTTTTAGCAGTGCGGAGGAAGGCTTATCTACTAGTTTACACAGTAAAGATGTAAATGGGCCAAATCCTGATGTCCTCACTCACACACTCCCAGTGTTCTCGTTAAGTTCAGGCCTGCCTTGCGATCAAACTGTCATGGGCCTGAGGGCTCTTTGGCAGACATTTTGAGGACTTTATGCACACTTTAAGTCTGTATTTCTGCCGTCGTTGCCACAGTTGATAGTGCTGTGACGCTAAACACGAGGTTGCAGTGGATCCCTTCCTGTCCCCTGGAAGATGTTCAAATCACACCGTGAAGAAAGTAAAACATAAAATAGAAAGTCCTGCAGCCAGACTACAAAATAAACTTGTATCTGTCTTTGTTTTAGTGTTCTGATGGAAATTCAACCCAAGAGAACTCCTCCCTGAAGCGCGTAGCTGTGGTCGAAGACTTCTTTGACATAATCTACGCCATGCACGTGGAGATGGGTGCGGATCCCGGCAGAGCACCCAAACATGCAGGCCAGAAGAAGACCTACAAAGCGGTGAGTAAACACAAACAGGTGCCTGCAAGGTGCAAGTAATCACGCTGCTCCTCGCTGATAGTGTGTGGGCTGACAGTAACAGCAGCCAAATATTATATGAAGTCAATATAAACTCAGCAGTATTAACGTCATATGTTATTTCCTCTTGTCTGCTCCATCTCCTTATGATGAGCGGCAGTGCCGCTGCTGCTGGTGGGAAACAAGAAAGTGAGCACATTCAGCTCCAACTGGATACAGCGCACAAAAGAAAATGAGAGGCTGTGCACACGCTGAAGTTTGCAAGCTCCCAAAAAAATATTTTATGATCAGAAACATATTTATCAGGTTCATCACGCTTATGTTTAGAGCTAATTTAACAGCTGCAGGCCCATGAGAGTGTCATTAGGTTTTAGAACATTTGATAAATGAGTTTTGGACAAATTTTGACCACCAAAATCAACATGATTCATCTTCTGGGGAAATTTAATGTTCATGCATACAACAATACTTGCACTAGTTGTAACAGGAGTAATTCAATTCAGTTCACTTCACTTCAATTTTACTTATGTAGCGCCAAATCACAACAAACAGTCGCCTCAATAGATTTCATCTTCCAACATGTTTTTATTTGTTGTTTTTTTTTATCAGGCTTAGGCAATCAAACCAATCAGTTAAGCTTAGAAAAAGCTAAACATTAAACAGCTCAGATTTCTGGGAGTTTTGATGAGTTACATAAAATGACGACACCACACATTTTAAATAATTACCTTCAAACTGTAACTATAGGTGGTAGCAACAGCTGCAACAAATCACCTATGTATTGGTTTCCTGTGGGTGGACATGCTGTTGTTTATGAACATATAAAACATAAAGAAGCCTTTAGGACATATACCTCCTCATCCACCATCACTTATATTCATGAAATTTTATACAAGCATTTGTAGTTCCACAGGATGAATCCTCTTTCAGATGCTCCCGTTAGTACATTTTTATATAGTACACTGTGTACAGTGTGTACATACTCTTAGTTTGCGATGTTTGACTGCGAATTTATTTTGTGGTGCCTCCTTTTTCACTGAATAGCCAAGATATTGACCACTGAGTCCTGAAAGTGTACAGTGCACCACAACTTCTCCACCATTGTGATTAATTAAGATGTGGAGAACTTCATGTAGCTGTGCTGGATAATGTGAACACATTTATGTGAGTCTAAGCATGGAAGTGCGCAATTTACAATAAAGTTTCTTACGAAGAGAAAAAAAAAATCTGCGTAGTGTAGAAATATTGTGCATTAGGCTAACTCTAACAACTGTCATTTTTTATCCATATAGTATACTCTACCTGAATACTTGCCTTTGGAAGCTCTTGGAAATATTGCAGAAGTAAAAACATATTTTTTGGGAGCCTATAAATAGAATAATGACAACCTCTCCTTTTCCTTTGTGTGAAAAGTGGCCCAGAGTTGGAGAGGGCTTAAAATAATCCCAATGTGATTAGTGGATTTGAAAAGAAGAGGCATCAAGTGAGGTCTTTCTAGGGGTCCCAGACTTTGAACAGCCACATGACTAAAGGCGGGAGAACCAAAGATCACCAAATTGTGCGAGCTTTGGGATCATGGTATATGTTTTTTAGTCCATGCGGGGATCAAACCACAATTTTTTTTTTGTACCACATTCTTGATGTTTTTTGGAACAAAGACTTGCTGCAGACTGAGGTGCGGTCTCGGGTCGTGTACGCTGTCCTGGCAAAATGAGGGGCTTTGTCTGCAGCCATAGAGGTGCAGCGGCAGCATTGGTGGGTAGTTGGGGGTGGGGTGGGGGGGTTGGCAGGACTCTGGTCCTCCTCTCCTGCTCCCCCCCCCCAAAGGAATAAAAAAAAAAATCATAAAGCCAGTTCCTCTTGCCCCGTAGAGAGGTCCTGTCACGTCTCATAGAGTGTACCCTTTTGAGCAGGCAGCATCACTGGGGCCGGGCATAATATGGAACTGTCACTGTGGCCTTCTGGGACGTGCACGCTCCTCTGGGTGGCCTTTCCCTCTCAGCTGCCTCTAGGGGCCATGAGGGGTGGTGGGCACCCCCACTGCCTCTTCATGGTCACGTGAAGGTCGCATTTTACAGGGAAACGCCAGAGGGGGTGAGGAGGGGAGGGTGGCATGGCAGTGGGGACAAACAGAGAAGGAAATCTGAACATGAGAGGAGAGGTGTAGATATGAGTTAGCCGCTCCTGAGAGAACAGGAGGAGAAAGGAAATCAGAAAAGATGAGCACCACTTGTGGTTTATGGTATCAAAGCGGGAACACGGAGGGGGCTGCAGCTGGAATTAGGCCATCCAAAAGCACCAGCGATCGCCCAGAGGGAGGATTCCTCCTCATGCCATGTCGAGATAACACATAATCACTGACCCCATGCTTTCACACGTGCATGGAGGAATTTAAAAAAAAAACACCTGCACACAGTTTGAGTTCAGCCACAACCTGAGCCAGTTCTGCTACCCCGGTCTCCGCGGGGCGGGGGGGGGGGGG
>JAVDPK010002364.1:17853-31092 GCA_034780415.1 Cichlasoma orientale
CTCTGGTCGTCCCCCCCCCCCCCCCCCGGCACAGATCGCAGAGACCTACGCCTTCCTGCCCAGAGAGGCGGTGACTCGGTTCCTAATGAGCTGTGGAGAGTGTCAGAAGAGGATGCACATTAACCCCAGCACTGCTGAGTTCAAAGGTAAAGACACACACTGACCCAGAGACATCATTAACTGATGCACTATTTTTGAGACCAACCTTTAAGAGTTGTTAATGCTCAGATGCTTTGGCACACTGACATGTAAAAGGGCTAATTATTATCACGTGATCATGATATTCTCAGATATATTGTGTTTTAGCACACAAGACAGAGATGGGATAGATGGGGGTTGGCATCTGGATGACAGAAATTATGCTACATTGTCATGTCAGACATTAAATATGAGCTGATATGATCTGAGGGATTTGTACTTTGAAGAGTTTTGAATCGAACTTTCATTAATAAAACATATGTGTATATCCATCACTGACATGATGTAACAAAGACTCAAGAGGGCCGGCTCTCTGGGACCATATACAGCTTCTAAAATGATCCCAGAGTTCCTCTAGTGGCTGGTGTGAAGACTGCAGGCAGCTTGCCAGATACATTGTTTGATTTCTGGTGTTAAATACAGCAGAGACTTGGATTTCTTTTGCAGGACATTGAAGCAGTTCTGCTGTACACAAAGCATTTGTTTGAATGATTAGCTGAGAGCTTTCAGTACTTCTCCACAAAGGGACTCAGTAAAGGGAGAAAAGTCCCGCTTTTTTGTCCAGTTTCAGTTCTAGTCTTTGTACTAGTTCTTCAAAAGTGTAAGAAAAGGCACGATACACAGATTTAAAAAAAAAAAAAAAAAGGTCAACTTTGTTTGGCAGTGTATAAAAGAAGAGGTCAGAGTGAAAGGTGAGAAAATGATCTTAAAAGAAATTCCACCAAAGCGATATCTAGTCAGAAAAGCATAATTCTAATGAGAATGAATATTAATGAACATTAATGAACCTCGTTTTTTAAGTCCCAGAAAGCTAACTGTTACCCACTGGATATGGCAAATGATGTTAAGCCTTCCACTAGAAAGAGTAACGTATGAAGGACAAACACGTTTGTTTGCTTTAAAATATTTAGGGACCCTTTCTGAATTAATTTGACTGTGAGTTGTTTTTTGTTTTTGCGGTGTTGTGTTTTCTTGACCCTGTTTTGTAGTTGTTAAACCAAGTAAATACTCTCAAAAAAGAGACACTAAAAGAAAGACGCTGCATGAAGAAAGGGTGCAGAGTGGTCCTGCATTTGATGCCAGTAACTGCACTCCGTCTCAGAGTCGTAACTCAGTAATATCTTCACACATTTAATGATTATTTGATTCAGTATTATGCACACTTTCTGAGATTATTACAATCTCCAGTGTCCACCCATAAATTCACTTATTATCATCATATTCTAAGACTTAGAATCATCACATTTCAATCATCAGTCTTCAAATAAACTGTCTACCTTAGAATCATCATGTTTTCAAGTTTTATACAGTATCAAATTAATCCATGGGTGCAAGCAGGAACTGGAAGTGGTTCTTTCAGTATATTTTTAATGATGCTCAAAAGTGTGGCGGTAAGGGGGAATCTTCTGTAATGCATTACAAATCAGGTATATTATTATAATCATTCTATACACACTCAGTTTCTGACAGTTTTTTTTTTTTTTATCTTGGCGCTCTATGATGTCATTGAAAGGGAACATCCCCAATATGGTCATTCCATTTGAAGTCAGAAGTTGGAATTTCCGAGTTCCCAGTTCTAATTTTCATTGCGCTGTATTGCTAGTGATCCATGAATAGCTCCACCTCAAAAAGCAGCAACGCAAATCCGGTTTTTCCTTGCTTTTCCGACTTTGCTACTAGAACTCTGAAGTTGAGCGCTCACTCCCAAGCTGTAAATTAAATGCAACAGGTGCCTGCCTGTGACCACAGAAGCTCCACCCAAACAAACTGCTGCGAGGGGCAGCCAGTCAGAAGAAAGCTGGTTTAAAGGGGTGGGGGAATAAAACAGCTTGTTTCAGACAGAGGATGAACTGAAGGGCTGCAGAAGATAAATAAGGATTAGTTTTTTATTGTGAATTATGCAGAGCATCCAAGAATAAAAACACAGAGCTGGTAGCAAGCGTAAGAGGTCTGCTTTAAGAGATCTGCAGTGGTGGAGGAAGTATCCAATGTAGCACACTTTAAGAAATGATTCCTTTAGAAGAAAAAACAAAATATAACTTAAGTAAAATAAATAAATAAATACAGTGAAGTTTTTGCAACTCAATATAACCAAAGTATCACATGTAAGAGTGATGTACTAATAATGTGCTCAGTAGTAATTCTATAATGAGGGACCATATTTTATATTTCAAAGTAGCTCGTAACTAAATGTAGTGGAGCAAAAGTATAAAGTGGCATAAAAATAGGAATATTAAAGCACCTTAATATTATACTTACAGCAGCAACACTTATAATAAGTACTAAGTTACCTTAATTCGTGCTTCTACGTTAATTGGACAAGAAGCTACATGTTTTTTTATGCTGTCCTTTGGCAGAGAACGACAGACCGACCTCGCTGGTCCCGGACCTCATCGATTACAACATGCCTCTGACTGCCACCTACCTGAAACAAATGAAACTGCAGTGCATGACTGCCACAGAAAGGGTAAGTGCCACTTTCTCTAAGTGGATGTTTGCGAGGTGTGGGCAGAGATGAGTTATAATTGTACCAACTGCACGAGCTTTCTTTAGAGGCTGCAGGGAGAGATGCTCTGTGCAGGGAAAATAGGACGTGGTGTTAAAAAGTCAGGAGGCGGAGCAGCCCTGTTGTGAAACGAGGATTAGTAAATCCGTAGTGACGTCATGTGGGAGACCACGCCCATGTGTAGCTGTGACAGAAACACTCAGGAACTGCTGGCACTAAAGTGCAGGGAGCGGCACTTGATGATGATAATGTAGACCTCACTCACGCATAATTAGGATTATCCGGAACAATGACCCAGACTGTGATTCGCAGGTGAGTACAAATTAACAAATGCTCAGACTGTTGGTCGCATCTGTGCGCACACACAGTGTGAGCAGGCCAATAATTTAATAATTAACCATCACAGAGGTTTATTTCAGTGTTGTAGTAATTTGTTCCATATCTGCGCTGCACTGTTTTGGAGCTCAGAGCAGCAGCTGCTTCAAAAATGCAGCAGATCACAAGTAAATTCATGACTGTGTGTTTAGTCTGTTGGAGCTTCACTTCTCAGCTGCCTGCACGTTGTTTTGCAGAACTTTGGTGGTTGTTAAGATTCAACATTGACTTTCTATTTGGTAAAGAAACAAACAGCAGACATGATGCGCGAATAAGAAGCAGTAAAGCCATGCCTTTGATTTGTTTTCCGGCCTTATTGCCTCACTGTTATGGCCTTAATCATGGTCATTCTGTTTATCCACAGGCCTACAAATACAAACAGAAACTCAATAGGCTGCCTTTAAGGAATATTCTTAGTGTCTCTTAATTGTTAAGTTGGTAAAATAAAAGATATTTTGAAAGGTTTTTGTTTGTTATCCATAAATGAAAGGCTTGCACCACAGAGAATCTTGATTTTTGCAGATCTCTGCAAGTTTCTGTTCAGCTTAAGACAAAAAATATCTGCAAGCTATAAGCTGTACTGCAAGGTTTACTATCTGCAAAGCATGATGCATGTGCCTAATTAATGAAAATAAGTTTATTCTAACCTAAACTCATGAGGCGGGCCTCAGTTTTAAAAGTTAACCTTCCTACTGTTTAAATTTTATATCTATTTCTAAAGCATGGACATTAATGAGGCTACACATCCAGCTACTTAGAAACATGTAATTAGGAACCCTATCCCTCTCTCACTCTCTTTGATGCTCCACGGCTCACTTGGTGCCTAATAGAGCTGTCACTGAGCATTTTGGTCCTCCACGAACCCCCTAACAGAGGGACGGATGCGTATTCCCAGGAGTTTAGGCCTATTTATGTGCTCGTGGCGGGGGGATGAGATGAGGAGATGCATTTCTGCTCCGTTCACAACACACATTGGTAGTTGTGCTCCCTCTGAGTGAGATGCCAGCTGACACATGACAGCGTGCATGCAGGTCATTTATGCGAACATGAAGTAAACCGGCCTGGGTCGCTCTTTGAAGCTCAGCTTCGGTCTAAAATGTAAATATGATTCATGTATGGAATTTCGAGCTAAAGCTCAGGACAGTCTGTGAATAGTTTGACAGATTATTCAGCTCTCCTTTGCTTAATGCTCATCCTCGTCGTTTTCTCATGTTTGCCTTATGCAACAACAGGCATCTTTGGGGTTTCTACTTAACATAGTTAAAAATAGCAGTGCTCCAAGAAACTTGTTAGTTAAGAGAGAGACCCCTGCATTTCCTGCTTCATTCTGCTCTTTGACGTCATCAGTTTTAGCCAAAAAATGTCCACTAAAGAGCATTACTGGTGGCTGTAATGTTTCCCCTGACCATACTGGGCTCACCGAGACCTCGGTAAAAAAAAAAATTAACCTTCAAATTACATATTTATATGTGCTGTTGTGATATTTTTAATCAGAAAAACCTTTCCTACCATGACTTTGTCACCCTACTTCTCCTACAGCTTTTCATATATATATTTCTTTCTACGGGAATTGATGTAGCAGTGGTAATGAAAAGTTGTGTGGGGTCATTTATACCTGTGTTTTTAAAAGTTGATAGACTTTGATTTTATTGGACAATAAGGCTTTTAACTTCCAAAGTTGCAGTGTTAACATATTTTTGCAATCTAGAAACTTTGAGTATTTCTGCACAACATAGTTTAAATGTTATAAGACGTTTATTTAGATTTAGTTTGCAACGGAAGCATGGACGTAACAAAGGATAAAATGAAACCCTGACTATGACAACTTTCAAACCAGTGACATCTCACTTGCTAAGTGAATGTGTTAATCACTACACTATGGAAACTGTTTTTATAGTAATAAACAAAAAAAATTGTTATTTGTGTAATTATTGTCGTTTAACTCCTTTTTGTACAAGCATGCTTTAAACCCCGATTAATGACATCACGACGTTTTAGGATGTCTGCACTGGTAAAGGAAACAGTATAGGTATGATAAACACAAACAGAGCCATTAAAAAAGGTATTCCTGCATAAACCATAATGGGGTCATAAATGACTCCACTCAGTTATTTTAGTTGCTAAAATAGCTGGGGTGCTTGAACCTTTAAGCAATTTAAATAACCATTGTTCTGCACAAACACAGATATTATCTGTGGAAGCGCTAAGAGAGAGTTTGGTGCAAAGATATATATAAATTTAAAGCCTCTTGTTTAGCTTCTTATAAAAACTGAAGGAAGGGGTAACATGAGGGGAAGCGCATATTGGTTTGTCATTGTCAGTGTGGACCCGTCCCTTAACAGCAAAAACTGTAATTAAAGTTGACAGAAGTGTGAGGAACCGCTCTCTCTTCTCTCCTGTTCCACTCGCGTGCTCTCTTTCGTTCACGCTGCCTCCTTTCAGGATGACAGTTCGGTGAGCAGCGAGGACATGAACAACGCTGAGCCCACATGGGTCGCAGCTGAGCAGCCCGCAGTGCCTGAGTCGAGTCCACCGAACGGAGAGAGGGTCAGCAACCCGGCGGCCACCATCAAAGAAGAGGACGGTAAGTCTCTGCAGCTACACAGCCCTCTTTTATCCCAGCGTGCTGTTTTGGTTTTTTTCCTTTTAGCTTTATTTACATCTGGAAGGCTACAGATTGGTGTTATGCAGGAAACAGCTTGCCTTGTTCTTAGTGGACTAATCCACATAAATCCAGTCTTACAGGGGGTGGGACACCACCGCAGCCCCAATCCACTCGGCACCCCTCTCCCTCAGAGCTTAGGGAAGTAGGACAAAGGCCGACGTTAACCCTCACAGATTAGGAGAGAGGAAAAATTGGGGCAAGTCACTGAAAGGGATCACTCCTGTGTTTCACTCAGCTTAGGTGTGACACATGCAGAAATCTTAACAGTGCATTTAACTGGCTTTAAAAGCTGCACACACAGCAGGAAAAGAAGGCTCTCCCTCCCCCATCAGTCCCTCCGCATCCTCATCTCTTTCTGTTTTTTGCTGCAAAACTCTTAAGATTCCCTATTTTTACATTAACTTTCATTTGTCGCGACAGTTGACCCCATTGCACACTTCCTTCACAATTTCATTATGTACAACATTAGGCAGGAATCCCCCACTCCCACTCTAAAATCTAAACAGCAGTAAACAGCCCCCCATTAATGCTAAATTATGAAAACATCTGCACAGCTCATCTCCTGTTCCCTCCCTTCTGCCAGATGACGACTCCTCGGAGAGCGGCAGTGCCAACGGGCTGCCAGCTCTGACCTCCCCGGAGGTGCTACCCGTGGGTGGGAATGTCCCAGATGGTGGGGCCTCTTACGGGGAGGTGGCAGAGAACGGGGTGAGCGCTCCCCTGGACTTCAGCACCACCTCGTCTTCGTCCTCCTCGGAGGATCAGCAGCCGGTGAATCTGAGCGACAGACTGCTGCCAGTGGGGAGCTCGCCGCCAAACTCCTACGCTGCAGAGCCCAACAGGAAGTATCCCATCAAAACAGAGTACACCAACAAGGTAACAGCAGAGACGTGCTCTTCACTGATCGTCTAAACTCCCGTGTGTCTGTATAATCCTAGCAATGGCCTTTTTTGTGTGTGTGTTTTCCTGTATTTAGTCCCCTCCTTACAGCTCAGGAAGCTATGACTCTGTGAAAACTGAACTGAGCATGAGCGCAGAGGACTTGACCTCTGGTCGAGCACAGATAATTGACGACGATGACGACGATCACGATGACCATGACGACAGCGACAAGATTAATGACGCTGAGGGGCTGGACCCTGAGAGACTTAAAGCCTTCAATGTAAGTAATTTTTGCAGCAGATCAAAATTAAAATAGATGGAGAATACAACACAGCGCTGTTCATCAGCCTGTCAGCACTGATGTTATATCATATGTATTATTACTCTGGGCACATATTATTCTTTATTGCTTCACTACGCATCGAATCAAATCAGTCTCACAGGAAGACAGTCTAAGGATTAATGATGTGTTTGCAACCAGGCATGTTCCAGTTTTGTTTTGTTTTTTGTAGCAGATTTTATTCTTAATCATTTTAGTCATTTTTGTTTTCAGTTTAGTTTAGTCCATGTGCACTTTTTATGCCAAAGCTTCAAAGCCCACAAGGATAGCAGTCCGCACACCTAATGCGCTCCTGAGAGAACTTTTTAATTTACCTCGAACAGGTGAGCAACGTTTCGGGCCAATCGGGCCCTTCCTCAGACTTCAAAGTCCACCTGTTTGGACAAGACAACGGCCAAAAATCACTAAAGATGCACCTGGAAACATTACAAACGAGGAGAGCAGTGAGACAAACTGATGGGCAATATGACAGCATGCTTTATTGCTAAACAATAATAGAACAAACACAATAACGACACCATTCACTGTGCTCAGAATAAATAAAAATAAGTATGAAATTAATATAAAATAATATGAAGCATTTAAAAAATAAAGAAAAAAATAAAAAACCATCATGATAACTTGACCCGTTTGAGTGTCACATGATCTGATTTGTGTCTTCTGATTGGTGGTGCTGTGGACACAGCGGCTTTTGCAGCATCTTTGCATGCTGAGATATCGTTTTCTCAATTTTGACAGGTGGAGGTGGAGTTTAGAGGCTTTTGCATCTAAAGTCTTCAGTTTTAGCTTTTAGTTTACTTTTACTTAACTATAATAACCTCACTTTCAGCCACGTAAGATTCTTTCAGTAATATCTATTATCTATTTGCTCTTTCAAACAGACAGCAGAGGTGGCAAATATATGGATATGAATATTATCAACCTAACAGTAATACTAACAATTATGACAGAATGTGTATATGTCTATTTGTGTATTAGTACTCTTATTAAGTGTCTCTGTAGTGGAGTGGTTCACATTTGCCTAACAAGTGAAAGATCCCTGGTTTAATCCCGGGAGGAGACGCACATAATATTTACAAATTTTAGAGATGAGATGAGTTTGCGTATCCAAACAATCCTATTTACTTTGTAAAAAAAACACTTTCTTTGCATTTCTGGCTTGAAAAGAAACCAATAGAATAGAAAAAGACTTGCAAATCTGCCAATACAACCAGAAATATTGTCCTGGATTTGAGGAATGACTCAATTTCCATTCCTCCTGTTGTCATCACCTCCCCCTCCCCCTTCATCCTCTCTTCTTCCACTCTACCTCCACTGCTCCCCCCAAACCTCCTCCCCTGCCTTCCCTTTCCTCTTTTGTTTGACTCTCACACCCCTCTCTCTCTCTCTACCCTGCACCCCCACCATTTTTTCTGCTCTACATCCCTTCTCTCCCCTCCCCCTCTCTCTCTCTGTCAGATGTTTGTGCGTCTGTTCGTGGATGAGAATCTGGACCGCATGGTGCCCATTTCCAAACAGCCCAAGGAGAAGATCCAGGCCATCATTGAGTCCTGTAGCCGCCAGTTCCCAGAATTCCAGGAGCGCTCCCGCAAGCGCATCCGCACCTACCTCAAATCCTGTCGCCGCATGAAAAAAGGCGGTTTTGAGGTACAAAGTGCCCCAAGATTAAGTGTTTTCTGCACAAATCTCAACTATTCACAATCATAATGAAAATGTCTCACTGACCCCGCTGCCAGATACGACCAACACCTCCCCACCTCACCTCTGCCATGGCCGAGAACATCCTCGCTGCCGCTTGCGAGAGCGAAACCCGAAATGCTGCCAAGAGGATGCGTCTCGATGTCTACCAATCGACGGTAAATGTCTTGGCAGTTGGTGTTTGTGAATTTGCCCAGCAGGGATTTGGGAATGTGCTTGGCTGGCCGTGCGTCATTAACAGCAGACTGCACAGCACACAATCCAATGTTCTGCCTAAACTGAAAATATTTAATTTCTTGTAGGATGAGCCAGCCTCTATTGACAAACCCATCTTGAGGGACTCGGCCCCCGTGGCTCCTTCAGGGTTTTCCATTTCCAGTGCAGCTTTTGCCCAAGACCAGCTCTACACCAACGGAGGCCTCAACTACAACCTGCGGGGATATGGGACAGTCGGCAGCAACCAGCAGAACTCTGGTGCTGCACAAACCAATGGTAAGTCGCTTTTATCAGTTCAGATCAGTGAAATAATCTGGCTCGATAATGAATTTGTATGATAAGGATCTTTAACCCACAGCTTCTGTATTTAACAAACTGCATATAAAAGAGCTGAAGATTGAAGTTAATGCAGAAATGCCTGTGCTCTTTGTAGTGGCCAGCAGGGGGCATCACCTCCGTCTAGCAAAAAGAAGTCGAATTGTATAGAAGCCTTTGGGAAAATGACCCTACTTCTCACTTTATTTATGACTCTCGTAAACGCAGCCATATTGTTCAGTGTCATTGGTTTCTTCCTCCTGTTTCTTAAATGCTATTTTAAAAGAAGTACAACTAAAACAAGAGTCCACAAACCAGTCTCTTATTTTAATCTTTTATATATGGCCTAAAGCTGATCCATTCAATTAAAAAACCCTTTATTTTGAACTGAATGGACATTTCTTGGTTTGCCTGGAGCCCACACAGCTGACAGAAATAGATAAAAAGTCACAACATAATGTGTAAATAATGTCTTCTTTTTTGTTTAAACCAAAATTGCAATAATATAGTATTTACCAAAATATACATGTAGGCAAAATGAAACAAGAAGTTTGGAGGATAAGATGAGAACCATCCAGAGTGATAAGTAAAGTAATCTGTGGGCATTTTTTGGATAGTATCGGTATTCTGTTATTAATAGATTTAATGGTATAATGAGTTCTGGAGTTTGATGGGACAGTTTTTTTTCTTTATAGGTTGATACTTATGAAACATTGTTATCTAACATTTGTGCTTTATTTTGGTACTTTGTGAAAGCCTGGTTTATGACCTCTTTTAATAGTCACCACTGTGCCTGAAATAAACGAGCATGACTTGGCAAGATTAGCATTTACACAATCTGAGACTTGGTAAGCTGGTCTTAATGACAGTGCCTCTCGCCGGGAGCTTCTAGTGTAGCCAGAGGAGATCCAGATGAAGACTTCCTGTTCCAGTCACTGATTATTGTTTATGGATGCAGATGCATTTTAAAAAAAAAAGAAAAAAAAAAAGCTAATAAAAGGTGCTCAGACAATAACCAGAGGTTTGGAGGTTGCATTTCAGGCAATACATTCCTGTTTTATTCTCCATATGGACTGCTGATTGGGCTTAATTGGTCAATAAAACTCAGACTGCACCTGTTCTATCTGGGACAGTTAGAGATGATCTTATATGACACTCTGTGTCTTGTTTGTTTCAACACACGATGTTAATTTTAAAATAACCCAAGTAAAAGCGATTCCCTTTGTAACTGTGTCGGACTGGCATTGCGGTCCCTCGAGATGCACCGCAGAGGAAAACAAGCATGCTTTTTCTTCAGCGTCACATCTGTGTGTTGCTTTTTTCCCCATCACTGCCATAAATATACAAACAGAACATGTTTCCATAAGTTCTCTGTAATTGCATTTTAAATACAATAGAGTGGTCCCACCCCGGTTCCCTAAAGCTCACGTCTTGTTCCCAGGCTGTAATCGCAAGCGTTTCCCATTTGAAACCGTGGAACGTGCTGTCAGCAGTTCTCATGTTACACCTTCATCTTTTCCTTCATTCTTATCTTTAACTGAGATTTCTTTTTCGTGCTTCCATCTTACTTTCAACCAACCCTCCAAACTAAACGTCTATATCTGGGGGAGGACGGACTCTTTACATATTCAAATCATTGCAGGCTTCTTGTCGCCCACAACTTTCATTGTACTTTACTTCGACTTCTTTACACTTAAACTGCCACTTGAACAGTTTTAAGTTTTAAAGCATCATTTTAGCTTTAATCTAAATTTCCTCCCAAAATGGCATCTTTTCGGTGCCGCAAACACCATAAAATCACATCCATATCTGCTGCATTGGGTGACACATCAGTGCCAGTTTCTCTGTGGCTGCATAACAAGGATGCTTCAACGTGCAGATTGGAGGAGCTGAGGATCGAACCGCTGACGACCTGCTCTTCCTCCTGAGCCCTAGTGCACAGCTTATTTCAAACTGTGATAATTACAGATTCCTTTTGGCTGTGAATCATGCAGAGCCTCTTTAGTAAAAACATGGGGTTAGAAATGAACATAGATCTACTTGAATGTATTTGCAGTATCGTCTGAGTTCCTTAAATCGTCCTGTTCGCCTCCACAGGTCCCACAGACCTGAGTATGAAATCTGTCGGCCCAAACTCCTCCTCCTCCAGCTCCAACAGTCACGGTCAGGGAGGCGGCGGCGGCGGCGCTTCGGCTCAGCTCAGCCCTCCGGAGGTGACGGCGGTGAGGCAGCTCATCGCAGGGTACCGGGAGTCCGCGGCCTTCCTGCTTCGCTCAGCCGACGAGCTGGAAAACCTGATCCTGCAGCAGAACTGAGTCCGAGCCACAGCGTGCCCCCGCCCCCCCCCCCCCCCCCCGCCACCTTGGCCTGTCCGTGTCTGGGCAGACTCTCACATACAAAGACACAGTTGTACACGAGTGATACTGCAGCGCACAGTGGGTCCTGTAGGTATGATATTTATTCCCACATGTTTATGTATTTGGGCGGGCCAGAACATATCACAGGCTGAAAGATGTTTATTTATGCATTTGGTTCACTTTGACCTTATAGTGCCCTGTTATCTGTAGCCATTCATCCCATTCAATTCATCTTACCACCTCAACCTCCATTTGTCTCAGGAAGCGATGATCTATGTGAAAAAACAAAAAATGGTGCACAGACTGAGGTGTCGAATTAGCTTAACCACCGTAACGCCAAGTCAGCTCATTTGTGCAGCTGTTTGGACAAATGAATAGTTGCCTAGCAGTGAATTAGCATCATTATTTCTTTCTATTTGTGTGTAAAATATGCTGTACAGTGGCATGATTTGATTGGGTCATCTGAATCGAGTCGTTTCTAAATGATAGCCGGATAACTAAAAGTCCACAGATGAATCGCTGCTAAAAGATGTGGTGGCCTGCCACTTGACCTGTTAACCTCAACAGCTACTGTTGGATATGCTGACTTTCATATATACTCCAAAAAAATAAAATAATAATTTTAAAAAAGCGTAGAGCACGAAAAAATAACAACAGTGACAGTGTTTGACAGTTTTCACCTGTAAAGTTTGACCAAAACAAGCAGACCCATCAACGTGCGGTCAAAAATTATACCTCTGTTCTGCTCTGTCGGAGTGATTTTCAGACTACAAGACAAAGACTCATTACCCGGCGCACCTTTGTTTTCACTTATCCTAGTATGAATATTTATATCACGGGCAGTTTCTCATTACTCAAAGGGAAGGAGGCTTTTCGGAAGCCTGGGTATGCAAATTGAGGTCACAGACTCCTGTCAGAGAGAAAAAGGAGATTAATTTATTGTTTAGACTCATGGTTTTATAAACAGAAAAGTGGAAAACGGTGCAATATCGAAGATAATCAGTAATGGTTACTGAAATGACTTGATGAGGCATTTTAAGAGGGTTAACCACCCTCCCCTCTTGCTGTAACTGTCAAGTTGTAAAACGTAATGCTATCCCATGCAGCATTGTAGCCAATTTCAATGTTGTTGTTTGTTGTGATTACTGATCTTTATCGCTAACCTCATAACTGAGGCACTTTCGTGTACCGGGATCAGTCAGTGACAAAAAGGAAAAAGGGACCTGGCAGAAAAGTGAAACTTTATGTTGCACGTCTTTTTCAGGGGAGGGGTTTTGTCTTGTGGAGTAAGTGTTCAGTGACGATTCTTAAGGTTAAAATGGGCACATAGAGCTCACATGCATCCATTAGTGACTGTGGTGGAGGCAGCGTGAGCGCGCAAGCGGAAGGGATGTTCAGACAAAAAGAAACTCCTTCGTCCGTCTGAATCGTCCCCTCTGACCCCGCGTCACAGTCTCCACTTTCTTCATTAAAAACACATCTGAAAACACACAGTTTGAAAAGAAGCAAGAGACAATCTTTGAAAAAGATGTAATCACATCACAGTTTACTCTCCAAGCTCTCTGCTATGGTTGTGTGTATGCATGTGTGTGTGTGTGTGTGTGTGTGTGTGTGTGGACTGAGGACACAAACGAGTACTCAAAGCCGATCAAGAGCACAGCCTCACAACTTTTAATGGTGAGTCACT
>JAVDPK010002364.1:31100-44677 GCA_034780415.1 Cichlasoma orientale
ATGTTTGTGTGTGTGTGTGTGTGTGTGTGTGTATGTGTGCGTGTGTGTTTCTTTTAATCCTTTCTGTTGATGTGTTGACAGTGTGTTGATTTTCTGTTTGTGTATAAGTGGAGTGACCCAGTTTGTAAACGGCATCAATCTGTGAAGATTTCATTCAGTAGGCTGAAACATTCCAGACAAAGACTCTTCGAGCAGCCGAGAGCGGCTCGCACCTTACTGATTTGTCAAAGTTTAGAGAGCTATATTTCTGTATGTATCACAAATCCTATCAAATGTATCATTAATCAGTCTCTTCAGGGTCATTCATCACTTTCTCACCACCTCCAGGCCTGGCTAGAGTCGGACCTGCGTTTTATCACCATGTCATGATTGGGCTGCATTTACATTTACATTAGCATTTAAATTCTATTATCTATTGCAAGTTTGGAAGCACTTTATAGCTCAGGATTAAGGTAACACAGCGATTTGAGTGTGTTTTTACCTCATTTGAATAATCAGCTTAAGTTCTGAGAAATGATTATAACAAAGGACAATTTGACGTAACTCTCAATTAGAGGTAGTTTCCATCGAGAAGAAAAAAACAAACAAAAACAGCAAACGGCTCCTTTTATCGGAGCTCAAACTCATCAGTGTGTTTGGTCCATCTGAGTGGTGTTTCATAACGGAGGAGAGAAGCAGGGCCAGTTGTGAGAAGCCTGAATTACCCTAACTAACCGAACCTGGTTGTATCTAATCCCTAAATTCAGTATCCATCCATCAGTGTAACATGTAAACTCCACACAGAAAGGCATCAGTCAGGTGCTGGATTTAAACCCAGGACCTTGTTGCTGTGATGTAACAGTGCTAACCACTGTGCTGCCCCTAGTAAAGTCTTAGTGAAGTCCAACTTAATTTACCTAAGCAGACAGATTAAGAACATATTCTTATTTACAGCTGTGGCCTGGGAATCAAACTTCAGTTTGATTACTTCACAGCAAAGAAAATGAAAGCGTAGCTGCAATGTTTGTGGCCAAATAGCAACACCCATGAAATACATAATGGAGATTTTAAAGAAATGCTGCAGTAAAGTAAAACAAAACTTCTAATAGACCTGCAGTTCCTCTAGTGGCCACTTGAGGCTGATCCAAAGGTCAGTCAGTCCCCATAGACTCCCATGTTAAAACACCCAACTTTACAGCTTTAAAAAACATATTTTCACCCAGGTATAAAAAATTGTTTTGGTGTCTTCAGCTGTTACTGAGGGGCAACCTAAAGAGCGGGTGGACTTTTTTTAAATTACTCCTCCATGTGGATACTGGTAAAGCTCAAAGTTAGGGGCGTAGCTCCTTGGATTGTGGCAGGTGTAGCCAGCCAGCGTCTGCTAGGCCTCACCTTGCCTAATTGGAGTCACCACCATATTTGTGCTGTTGGTACCTTTTTGGAGAATTTTTAATGGGAATATCTGACACTGTTTGCTCTGTGTGGTACAGAACATCCAAACCGTTTGTGATTTGGTGCGTGAAATTTGAGTATTTAATTAACTAGCATATATGAGTGTCCGTGCTTTGCGCTCATACAGTTTCTGGATGCAGCTTGTGTCCCAGGGTTGCTAATGTTTACTATCTTAGCACCGCCCCTTCTCATCCAATTACAATCACTTCTAGCGCCAAAAAACCCAACATGGCGCCGCCGAAACACACTGAGGCTTCGCAATCCAGTGGGTGGCTGTGACATCCATCTTTTGTTGCTGAAATAGTCTCGCTTTAACTGGTCATCTTCCTTTATGAAACACCCTTCTGGGCTCAAACAGGTGTAATCATAGCTGTACATGGGACCCGAGTCCTCACACACGTCTTCCTCGTCTCCTCCTGCTCGTTTGTTACTGTAGCCATAGCAGATCCTCCACATGTGACGCCTTGTTGAACCTCGTCTCATCTTCACAACCAGACATTTGCTTGCAGATCGGTATTCTGTCTTAAGTCTACGCTGAGCAACATTTTAGCTGTGCTAGAGTTACTGTGATCAGTGACAACCATTAGTTGTCATGTTGTTGTTTTTGTTTTTTGTTTTTGTTTTTTTTTAAATAATGCCCAATGGATTTTCTCTTTGTATTGACTGGACAATGTAATCTATTGGTGTTGATTAAAATGCCCTGGTAGCTTGTGGATTGCTAAAGTGGTCTGATAAATGTACTGTATAGCTGTACAAAGAGTGATAAAAGATGTTTTAAACCTTTCTTTTTTCTGTGGGTACAGCGCTGTTTAAAAAAAAAATCTAAGTGGTTTAGCCCTTGCCTGTTTTAACTTATCATTTGGTGGTGGTCTGTATTTCTTCTATTGTTATTTATATTATTTCAATTGTTGCCTCTCCTGCACGGATAAGTGACTGTAGCTCTGTGCAGGGGGTTGTACTGTAAACCTGTGTGAAGCTTTGTATTTTTCCCCTCTGGTTTTGGACTCAGTGAAAGTGTGATGTTTACATGTACAGTTTTTCAGAATACTTTGCTTTTGTTTGTTTTTCGCATTTTATTCTGACATATTTTTTCCCTCTCCCGCTGATCCCCCCCCCCCCCCCCAATCTCTGTACATTTGCTCAGATATTTTCCTTTTGTTGCTTCATTGCATCAAGTGCAGATGTGACCTCTTTGACTACCTGGTCACATGGTCAGAGTGTGCCGTGACAACTGGCTGCGGTGGGCTCGGCGTTGTGGTGGCTTCCAGCATTATAAAAGTTAATATTAAGTAAACGGGAGCTTCACAACTTCTCAAAGTGGACCGGTAAAGTTTAATTAATGATTTAATGACTTTAATCAGCTGTTTTAAAATACTATTGTGGCCTAAATGGAGAACAATGGAGCGTAGGTACATTTATTTTACTACATGAAGTGTTCATAATCTTTTAATATATCCCGGCCGTGTTGTCAGGGAAAACTCTTTGTCCTTAACCCGACTGGTGTCCTGAAAGGTACACTTTGACCTGTTGTAATATCTCCTTGGTA
Organism: Cichlasoma orientale; assembly: GCA_034780415.1. Taxonomy (NCBI): domain Eukaryota; kingdom Metazoa; phylum Chordata; class Actinopteri; order Cichliformes; family Cichlidae; genus Cichlasoma; species Cichlasoma orientale. Next base: position 34,078 of record JAVDPK010002364.1, read on the forward strand.
ACATAAAAGCCATTCCCCTCTCCTGGCCTTTTAAGGGGAACCCATAAACCTCAGGTAATACTGAATCTCCAAGTTTAGTTTTTATCCGCTGATTTCCTCTGAAATGAGATTTAAGTCTCTAACGAAAACCATTAACATTTATATGAGATGTCTATTGTTTTGTACATTTATCATTGTGATTTAAAAGTGGAGCTTTTTCCAGTACCTGTGACTTAATTTTTTGGAGTGTTTATAGGTATGGATATTTATTATTATATGTGAAACTACAAAAAGACAAAAGAAAAAGGTTGAACCTGTTTCATTTGTATGTTTCATGCAAAACTGTCCAGGTGAGATTCTCTCTGCCTCTTACATATCACTAATGAGGGACCTGTGTTTGTTTGGAAATAGCGCTTTTTCAGTGTTGCATCAACGCTATGAAGAAAAAAAAACACCAGTGGTTTACCAACAGAGAGTTGCAAGGCTCTCCTCTTCTCCTGAGATGTCAGTAATTGAATAAAACAGTGCGATGAGCTATCAAACTGAGACCCGGCTTATGGTGTTTTCCTTTTTTTCTTTTGATTTCTGCAAACACAAGAGTCTCAAATTGAAAATGAAAACGCACAGCTGCTCCAACACTTACTCAATTTATTTTGAATTTAGTGTACCGTGCACAAGAGGGCAGCAGAACCGCAGATAGAAAAGTGATTCTGCAGCGAGAGTACTGACAGGGACTAGAAAGAGAGAGCATATTTTTCCCATACTGGCTTCTCTTCATTGACTCCCTGTTAAATCCAGAATGTAATTTAAAATCCTTCTTCTCACATTTTGAATAATTACGCCGTATCTTATCTTAAAGACCCTGTTGGACCATATTACCCCGATAGAGCACTTCACGCTCAGACTGCTGACTTACTTGTGGTTCCAAGGATACTTAAGAGTAAAAAGCCTTCAGCTTTCAGGCCCCTCTTCAGTGTGGATTTGGGAGACAGACACTCTATCTATTTCTAAGATTAGGCTTAAAACTTTCCTTTTTTGATAACGCTTATAGTTAAGGCTGGATCAGGTGATCCTGAACCGTCGCTTAGTTATGCTGCAATAGGCCTAGACTGCTGGGGGCTTCCTATGATGCACTGAGTGTTTTTTCTTCACTCACCTCTTTTCAGTCTCTGTGTTTATACCCCACTCTGCATTTATTCATTAGTTATTATTAATCTCTGGCGATCTTCCACAGCATGTCTTTTGTCCTGTCTTTCTCCACTCACCCCCAACTAGTTGCGGCAGATGACTGCCCCTCCCTGAGCCTGGTTCTGAGAGAGGCTTCTTCCTGTTAAAACGGCGTTTTTCCTTCCCACTCTCGCCAAGTGCTTGCTCATTATTGGGGGTTTCTCTGTATTATTGTAGGGTCTTTACAGCATAAAGCACCTTGAGGTGACTGTTGTTGTGATTTGACGCAATATAAATATATAACCTGCAGCACACGCTTACAGACAGCAGTTTAATGTGTAAATGTTCATTTAAGGTTTCTTTATCCCAGAAGGTGAAAAATTGTATTACAGGAGCTAAAACAATCTATAACAGAATATATGTATATATATAATAGAAATAAAGTGTAACAGTTTCATAAAATAGAGCATAATAAAGCAGTAAGTAGGTAAAGTTGATGGGGCTTTTCAAGACAAAGGACACAGGCCACAAAGTGCTTCTGAACAGATGAATTTTAAGAAGCTTTTTAAAGGATGCCGCAGAGTCAAGGGTGCAAAAAGAGAATGTAAGCTGCTCCATAGTTTTGGAGCTAAGGTTCGGAAGGCAGAATCGCCTTTAGTTTTCAGATGGCTACGCTGATTAATAGATGCTTTAATCAACAAAAGAGTACATTACAATAACACAAGCAAGAAGGCATCTCCACTTCACTTTTAGAGACAACAGGAAAGGAAGAAGCAGAATTAAATAGAAAATACAACCAGAATGCCAAAGCAGCTCGTCCTGCTGACAATCCATCACATTTCACAGTTGGTTGCCTGTAAAATGAAAAGTGTGACCCATTTTGGGTGAAGACCCATTAGATGTGTCCAAGTTTCACTAAAATCTGATCAGGGGCGATGGACAGTAGCGATGGACAGATGGCGTCAGCCTTTTGGTCGGAAGAGCTAATAAAAATGAAAGAGAGTCCAAAAAGTAAAAATCTAAATGACGTGCAATACAAATAAAAATGTCACATTTCAGGAGAGAAAGGACCTCTATGCAGGATGCCAGAAAACTTTATTAGGAGCAAAAATGTCAGCGAAAGGCGCTTCCTAAGAACTGGCAGAGGAGCAAGGAAAAATCATGAACGCACACTAAACTAAACTAGGGGACAGGTGCACGTGATCAATGCAGGTGAGGACAACAGGGCAGGGAGGGAAACTCAAAATCAAGAAACTGTTTCCATTTTATGAAAAAGACTGCAAACAGTGAAAGTATATTAACAAGATAAAATGGGTACAGCACGAATGTTGCAATAATGCTACTGTCATCACATGATGGTTTATTGGCATACTGACTCAGCTGTACCAGGGAGTAATGTGAAAAAGTACACTGATGCAGAACAAGTAAACACTCCCGCAAAACAAATCAGTGTTTCATGATTTTCTTATTTACATCTTTCTACATTTCAGACACAGTTGGAACATTTGTTCATATTTACAAACTTTAACTGGGTTAAAGTGGTTAAATTATCCCGTAAAAAGAATGATTTAGCAGCAGAAAGCCAATTTTTTTTGCACATGCTGGGAATTACACTCATCAGCCACTTCATTAATTACATCGCAGGGTTGGACCCCCTTTTCCTTTCAGAACTGCTCTAATTCTTTATACCACAGATTCAAAAAGGTGCTGGAAACATTCCTCAGAGACTTTGGTCCGTATTGACATGATGGCGTCACGCAGTTACTGCAGATTTGTCAGTTGCACAAATCCATGATGTGACTCTCGTGTTCCACCACATCCCAAAGGTGCTCTACTGGGTCGAGATCTGGTGACTGTGGGGGCCATTTGAGTACAGTGAACTCACGCTCATGTTCAAGAAACCTTTGAGATGATTTGAGCTTTGTGACATGGTGTGTTATCCTGCTGGAAGCAGCCATCAGAAGCTGAGTACCCTATGGTCATAAAGGGATGGACAACAGTACTCAGGCAGGCTACGGGCTTCAAATGATGCTCAGCTGGTAGTAAGGGGCCCAAAGTTGGCCAGGAAAAGATCCCCCACACCATTACACCAGCATCAGCAGCAGCAGCCTGACTCAGGATGGATCCATGCATTCATGTTGTATTCTGACCCTACCTACCTAACTAATAAGACCAAGCAATGGTTTCCCAATATTACAGCTTGAAGCACTCTGGTCATTCTCCTGTGACCTCTGGCATCAACACTGTATTTTCACTCAGAGAACTGCTGCTCACTGGATATTTTCTCTTTTTCAGACCATTCTCTCTAAATCCTAGTGATGGTTGTTTGGGGGAAAATCCCAGCAGATCAACAGTTTCTGAAACACTCAGACCAACTAATCTGGCACAGAAAACCACGCCACATCCAAGGTCCCGTAAATCACCTCTCTTCCTTAAGTTGCTGCCACGTGATTGGTTGATTAGACGTTTTTGCTAATAAGCAGTTGAACTGGTGTATCTAATGAAGTGGCCAGTTTTTTTTTTAAATGTTGAAAGTAAAACGGTGGTCCTTGTGTCTACAGTATAGCAGTGAAAGTGGAGATCATTTGAAATAGTTTAAATGATCTCAAGGGAAACAGTTAAAGAAGCATTTAAATCCTCTAGTAAAATAAATCAGTGGTACCACCACTGTAAATATAATCAAACACAAATAATAGCATCGCCTCATTACCTGAGTCTTATATGCTTAAATGTGGCTAATCAAAAGTTAAAGGATGCAAAATAACAGGTTCTTTAGCATCTCAGCCATCTGCAACATTTTATTGCTGTTGATGGTTGATATGCAGCTGCTGTGATTCAGGGAACCTATCAGTGATGGCGTGGTGAATAAATGTGGTGAAGTAAACTATAAAGTGGAAATAGTCTAACACAGGTCAGGTGGTTCAGAGTTCAACTCCTACCCAGTTAAATATATCATCACTGCTTTAGATAGTGAAAAGAGGCCATATATTTGGGCTAATTTATACACATAAAAATCTATTTCATCATCACCTTTTTTATATTAGACTTATTTCCAAAGATTTCATTTAAAATAAATAAAATAGAAGTAAGTAGAAACTTCAGTCAGACATTATTAGACACTACTGCAAAGGCTTTGAGGTCATAGTCTTTCAAAATGTGTTTTTCGGAGTATTGCTACAAATCAAAACAGATTTTCTGTTTGCCAAATTTGATCCTGAGAACACAAACAAAAAACCACAAATAAACAGCTGTGGCCTGTGGAGAAAATCGATCGTGATGTGATTTCAGCATGAAATGTCCCTCAGGGACACATGAACCCATTTTCTCAGCTCATGCTGCCAGTCCAACACAGGCAGGAAAAAACGGAGACTCTTCAAACAGTATAAATCCATTTACCTGAAAAGACAAACATAGCTAATTCCTGTTATTCCTGTTATCTTATCAAAGCAGTATAAAATTGTACATTCAGTGGGAGTTGGAAGCTGGACTTTTTGGAAGCATCGATTTATGAACCAGATACCTTTGCCCCAGTTTCCCAATTTATCTTTAGGCTGACTGATCTGCATGAGTGCTCTGCATGGCCATGCCAGTGTTTTTCACTGCCCATGGAAAATTAGCATTCAAATAAGATCGGGAGTTCCTAAAATATTTCACCATGCATCGTATAGAGAAAAGAAATTCAGTTTCTCTAATAACAACATAACAACATAGCCTAAAGAACAAAACAAAACAGTATATTGGTGTAATAAATCCTTACAGATAGGGTCATCTTCAGGATTTTTAAATGGGGAACCAAGAAGCAGTCAGGCCTTCCCAAATCAGAAAATTGTAAGTGTCTTATGCATTCTTTGGTGCAGATCAGAGCAGTTCATTCTCCGCTGAAACAAGCCAACTTTCTTCTGATTGGCTGCCCTCGCAAACAGAAGGTTTGAAAAGCAGGTGGGTAAAGCTCACAGCCAGAGAGGTGTGCCTGCGATAACCTAGACTGTCAGCACCTGGGTTACCAGAAGCTCAAAACAAGTCAACAGCAGAGAAGATCTCGCATGTTTTTCATGGCTGCAACCCACAAACTCAACTCTGCTGTTCAACCCACAAATGCATTTTCTTTACAGATGTGGTACTATTTAAATAAACAGGCCTTCCAGTGGTATAAGATTCATTGCCAAGAAGTATTGTTATAACAAAGAAAGAAATGATCAACACAAATTTCCTGACTTTTTGTGCTAAGTATATATATATATATATAAATATATGTATGGCGCAAAATAAAGAAAAACACAATAGACACCTTTAAAAGCTCTTTAGTTCCGTCATTATTCATGTGGCTCCTTTGGTAAACATGACCCAAATAATAATATAATAGTAATAATCATCTGAATTTTACCTAGCACCTTTAAAAAGCAAATTTTTTTTTAAATTAGAAAAAAATTATCTTAGAGGCTCATTTTAAAAATGTAATGTAGCCATACATATATTAAGACCCCTATCCAGCTGGAGTCAGTTTTGAAATGGCAGTACTTGTTTTTTCTTATATTGGCCTGCTGTCAGGCTTTTACAAGAAAATAAGAGCTAACGTGATGATTTTGAACCGTTTTAACACACATGTCTCACTCATCCTCCTCAATCACAAAGGAGGGAACTCAAGGTACAGCAGACATGCAAGGAAATGCAATAAGCAAATTAAAACAGAAAGTGGAAATTAGCAGCACAAAGGCACTAACACAAAAACAAGAGAGAAGGAGGCAAAGACTGAGAAACACAGGAGACAAATATGAACACAGAAACACAGAAATAACATTAAGGTCAAATCGGGAACTAAAACTCATTAAAATACTGCACAAGAGTGTGAGTCTATGACAGTAACAGAGGATCTGGACTCTCTGGTCCTCCTAGTATTTTCATCCCTGTTGCACTGATATAAAAGCACCTTTTTTGGTCTGTGTTGTTCTCCTTTAATCTCTGAATTTGTCCTTCACTCGGTCTGTAAACTTTGTACAGAGAAACTGGAGTCATCGGAAAGACCTGCATGCGGGGAGAGTCCCGTGTCAAGGCAGTGCCACCGGCTTGCTTGCACTCAGCTGGGATTACGAGACAGTTTTAGACCTGAGTGCTTCCTTGATACATTGCCAGGAATAGGGCAGCTATGGAGGGTATTTAGAACGTGCCGTTTTTAAATCAGTTTAGTAAGTTGGTGAAGCTGGTCTGACGGCATGAATCATGTCTTTGGTTCCTTTTAAAGCCAAAGTGTTTGTCATAGCACATAGCTGTAAATGATCAGCATACACCACTGGAACTGTTTGACTTTCTGGTTTGAGCAGATAGATTATCTTGTGAACAGGACGTGGACTTTGCTCAGTTTATTCTTAGTTGTCAGTATGTACTTTTTAAAAGGTTCCCCGAGTTTTATTTCAGGGAAAAGGATATTCAGAAAAACAGAGCATTTACAAACCCTTCTGTTATTGTGACTCTGTTACACACTCATTTGAATATTTCAGTGATAAATTCTTAACAGGGGAACCTGAGCAGACCCTGATACTGAAATTAAATCTAAAAAGAGTATAATAATAATAATCACAATAACCTAGGAGGTTACTAAACGCAGTGATTAATGTAAGATACTCTATCGGGAATGATTTCTGTGATAATGGTGATCGTCAGCAGCACCAGTATAAACTGTATGCACAAGCAAGTTCTACAATGTATATAAGATGTCAAAGCAGCTCTTTAAAAAAAAGAAAACGCATACTGTACAGCACATTTGTGGTTCAGTTGTGGTACAACAAAAGTTCAAAAAGTTCAGGGGTCACGTGATGAATACATTCAGGATTTTGTGCAACTCTAATGTTTGTGACGAGTAATGTTCCTTTCATTTATATATAAATTTAAGTCTATATTAATTGATTCTAAAAATGTAGTCAATGACTTTCACTAATCCCACTCTGTTTGTGGAAACACTGGAATAAATGCCTGTTTATGTTCTGATCACTGATGTTTACATTTTTGTGTTTTTTCTACTATTTTGATGGACTCCAGCATCTTTATTTCTTTATTTACGTAACCCAAATCACAACAACACTCATCTCAGTGCATTTTATGTTGTAAGGTAATGACTGCACTATATTACAAAGAGAACCCCCCACAATCAGAAGATCCCTTATGAGCGAGCACCTAATGAATATCAGTGGGAAGAACATTATTTTCTGAAAAACTGGTCACCCTTCAGCATGTCAGGACGTACTCAGCTCGTTAGATTTTCTCTCTTCGTGAGAACATATCTCAGACCTTCAAATAAATTGTGATTATGTGTTTAATCTGATGATAAGTTCATATCATTCTCTTTGAACGTGGCATTTAGTTGCTTCAAAAGAAAAAAAGAAACAGGTATTCACCCACAAACTGAGAACACGTTGCATTTTAAGTCAAAAAGGTTCTCAGGGGAGCACTAAAAGCTCTCTCCTTGCAGCATTTATAACCTGAACAGCTTGAATATTTTACAATAATGTGCCTGTCTCTGAAAACAATGGCAGTACGAGCTTTAATAGCAGCAGGTGGGGCGCTTTGCGTTCACGCTGAGAGGGTTTTATGGTGGCAAACAGCAGCAGGTGTGTGGCTGCTGCAATAGGTGTGTAAACAGTGATTTGTTTTCAGTGAATTTATGCATGTGCGGAACAAAACACAAGTAAACCCTATGCATTTTAATGTCACTGTCGATCACCCCGACCGTCCTAACCTCTACTCTCTGCGGCAGTGTGTCTTCCAGAAGCTTGGTGACCCACATTCAAGCTAAAGTGAGGCGTTACATAAGTTGTATTACCCCTTGAATTAATCGTTTCTAATCATATTAGGGTTAAACAGATTAGGGTTGTTTGGTAAGCAGCCCACCGACGACTGCTCTGATCCCAGGAGCAGCGGTAAATCTGAGGTTTTGTCATATTGTTTCCTAAATATGAGCTTTTGACATCCGGGCTGTGAATGTCAAGAACAGAAAGAAAATGTGACACGTAACTGCTGACTGCAAGCATTTTATTAATATTAGCAGTGGTATTATTAACACTGTCAAGTCATAAGAAGAAATACATGAAAAAACATTTTACATACTTTGTTTTTTAAAACTTTTGGTCATAACAAAAATTGAATAACTTATACAGGCAAACAGGAAAAGCAAAGTCTACCCACTAAAAGTAAGAAAAACACCCTCATCATCATCATCACCACCGTCATCTCCAGCGCCACTGCTGGACTATGTGATGGATGGTCAAGCTGAGGGTGAGGAAGGTGTGAATGGGGTCTAGGCGGAAACTGGAGGAGGGCTCATTGGTTCAGACTTCCCATTTTCACTGCTCTCGCTGACTTGTCTGTTCAGCACCATCTGCTTGGCGATGCAGGTCACCTGACCGTTGGCCACTGTGTAGTTCCTGCAACACAGAGGAAGCCACAGTTTAAACCCCCACAACTAAAAAAAACCATCAAAGGTGCCCCCCCCCACAATAACTTTGCATACTAGGACACTCACTTTTGATTTTCAGATCCATTCTGCATGCCGGGCTGGTTCTGTTTTGCAAAGAAAAACGAAGTCCACCAGTGGTCAGAGTCTTGTCGTGGAAGTCCTGCAAGGAACAAAATTCAACTTTACAAGATGTTACTTTTAAACATTTTGCACATAAAATCAGGTCATTTCTAATACCTGGATGGTGTGGAATGGCCTCTCCTGTGTACTCGGCACTCCCGCAAGAGCTGTTACTCGAGGTGGACCCGATGCGTCCTGGAGGAATCACAATTATGCTTTTTATTCAAGTCATATTCTGGAGGGAAAAAATAACTTTCACAAAAATAAAATGCCCATAAACCACATGTGACTCACTTCTGTAGTAATCATGGGTGGCGATGAGGGAGCCACTTGATGGAATTGCTGCCATTTTCTCCGACCTTAGGTGGAAAACCGCTCAAAGATGGAAATGGTAACTTGAAGGCAAACACAGAAAAGAAAAAAAAAAACAGGTTTTCCTTATAATTTTATTCTTTATAGTTTTATTCCCTTCATGTCGTAGCACAAAGATACTGCCTGGGCACAGATACTGAACTGAATTGGGCTTCTGTTTGCAGACATAAGCACATCTGCACTGACAGCATTCACTGAGTAACATGTCACTCAGGAGCCATTTGAACAGACGCTGCGTGCATTCCCTTCCCTCTGTGCTTAGTCCGAGGGCCTCGAGTGCAGAGAGTTAAAACAGTAACAGCTGCTTCTGAGAGTCTGGTTTCCCATGACTCAAATAACCAGAACATGCGAGAACATGTCAGCACGCCCTGCACTAGCTGGCTGCGTGACCATCAAATTGATTGCTCATGCCAAAGAGGATATTACGAGACCCAGACAGATCGGTTTGTGCAGCCAGGCCACAGCAGAGGCCTCTACCCGGACTTATTATAGCTTTGTAGTTTATTTATATTTATTTAACTTTAACTTTTTGATGTCAGTTCAGCTCAGATTCACTTCAGCTTTGCAGGTTTCAGTTAGTTTTTTGTGTTTTAAAAGTATTATATGACAAATACAACACTTTCCCACTGAGTCACAATCAAACACTCACCCCAGTCTCAATAAAGATCTGCAGCAAAGCCTCCTCAGGCTATTAGTGTTTGCAATTTCACCAAATTGACAATAACTAAAGATATTTCTTTATATTTAAGTTCATTATTGGTTTGGGTTTTTTCTCCCCATCAAATCTACTTATTATTAGTTGCTGTTAAATATCGTATTGTTTCTTGGATAAGCGGAAGAAAATGGATGGATGGAAGCAGAAGTGAACCCTTTAAAAGGCCCTTTGATGTCTACTTGAAAATATCTGTGTAAATTTAACAAATATAAAATGATTCCCAATGAAAAACAGGTATTAACAGCTTGGAAAACCAGCTGAAGGCTGTAGAGCTTAACACCAGGTGAGCAGCAGATGGCTTTGGGGATTTCATGGAGCAGGTACACGTCTGCACTGCATAACCCAGATAAACACCTCAGCTGACGCACAAACACACCAGCAGCCAGAGGGCAATTTCACCTGTTAATTAATATTTACTGTAGATAAAAATGACTGTGGGCTGAGAAGGTGTTACATAAATTACCTTCTGCATTTTTTTTTAAACACATTGCATGTAGTTTGAAGGAAGAGCAAGTCCAGATCAGGCCTTAAATCGAACATTTCATTTTCTCTAATGACAAACAAAACAGCACTTAGGTCATGCCGAAAAGCCTCTGTTGTGCCAAAAAGTAATTTCCAATGTTTCTATAGTTTATTTTATGTTTATTGTATAATGATAACTCTGCATTATTGTATCTACATTATAATCAATCCAGTCCTTTTTGGCCTCTTAAAATATCTTTATAGAACTGTGATGCCATAATTGTTGCCGTTTCTGATGCCCTCTTGGCCAGATCTCTTGATTAACCCGCCCCCCCCCC
>JAVDPK010002364.1:46544-67332 GCA_034780415.1 Cichlasoma orientale
TTTAATTCTGTTCGGCCCGCGACTCAGACTGTGTCTTCAATTTTGGCCCTTCATATGATTGAGTTTGACACCCCTGACCTAAAGGATCATGTGAAGTAATAGCATTTTATACTGTCTTATGGCTGAAATATGGAGAACAAAACTGCGAACATCCATCTCAAAAGACTGCACACCATTCTATTGACTTTAATTGAAAAATCTTCAATTACAAAAAATACTTTAAACAATACAGCTGATTTCTGCATGAGCCACTGCACACATATGTCAAAATAAATTACAGTTATGAAACTGAGTATTACATATTAAAAATAAACAAATTTAATCCCTACTATTAGACAATCTGTTTTAATTAACAGTCGAATAACAAATTCACACAGACAGGGAGCAAAATAATTTTCTTACATAACTTTACAAGGTATGAAAATGATTAATGACATCAGACGGGTTCATCTCATTGACTGTGGCGGTGGGCTCTTCTTTCAAACCCAGACGCATTTCCATTATTTGACGTGTTGCCCGTCACCTTATCCTTTGGATTCAGACAAGAAACAAGTGGTCAGTACTCAAAACAATAAGCAACAATGAGCAAAGTGTTGCATTCATGTGCCTGCTGTTTACCTTCATGTTGCCAACCATATCCTCAAAAGACCTGAACGTGGAGGAATGTCTGAGGAGAGACATGAGGACAAATTAAAAGATGAACACCGTTAATGTCCACGGCTGCAGTGCATGTGTGAAAAATCTACAGAGACAAAGAGACATGGTGTTTTACCTCATACTCGGCACACTTATGGTGTGGCTCAGGGTGCTGGGTAGGAGACAGAAAGGAAGAAGTTTGAGCATCAAAAGAGTGAAGTAAGCCTTGAAACTACAAGCAACCATCTCATTTGCTCCAAATTTTCCATCCATCTATCCTGTTCTTGTCCATTAATCTACCCGCCCATAATCTCCAAGCCAACCAGCCCCTGTTCTATGTTCTCTCAGGTTGCCCGGGCTGTCTCATCCAGTCTCAAGAGTCTAGACCAGGAGTCAGCAACCTTCAGTATAAAAGAGCAGTTTTTGACCAAAAAAAAAAAGGGCCCGCATTACATATTTTGGCCTCATAATGAAGGTAACACATCCCGTTAAGTATAAATTAGTATATCAACATTACTAATAGGTGTAAACAATTTCCCACACGTGACAGTGCACCAGGCTATTAAATATGATTATATGGTAGGTTTTTTGTTTTCATTTTTACTAGTACATGCCCGTGCTGCAGTAATGTTTGGGCTGTGATTTTAGTCTGTTGTCAAGTGGCAACATGATGACATCATAATGCATCATGCATAATTTAAGTTTTGTGTGTACAAATTAGATGTTGCTGTCCTGAAATTCAAACCATACTATGCTTTTATAAGCTAGGGCGACTTTGTGCCCTTCTTGTGCAAATGAATTGAAATAAAAATAGATGACTGTGATAATAAATGAAACAAGTTTAAACAAACAAAAAAAAAAGACCAGTTTCAATTCAATTTTGAATCAAGTCCAGCCATAGATGAAGCATAACAGGAAACCAGCAGCTTTGGCAGAGAAGCAAACAAATTTGTCCATACACTGCAATGTTTGGAGTCTGTAACTAGGTGGCTCCAATGTGCAGAGGTTAACAGTTCACCATCCTAAAAAAGATCCCTGGTTTAAGTCTAGGAGGAGATGCAAACCCAGCCTCACAAGCTAGCGTGCTCCTAGTGCTGATCCCAGACCTGGATAAATGGGAAGGGGTGTGTCAGGAAGGGTGCCCAGCGCAAAAACTGAGCCAACTCAGACTTGCTGATCCTTCTCTTGTGATGATGCCTTTGGAAATAATTGAGCAGCTGGAGTACCTCTAGAGAGGGGGACTCGGGATGAGCTGTTTATGTGTCTATATCCATGCTAACCACTGCTACTGAGGTTCAGCAAAACTAACAGTATAAGGCACCAGGTGATAGCTAGATGTAGGCTATGATGCACATATTAAAAGTTTTTTTTAAAATTGGTGCATAGGCTGCACATTGTTGCAAATGTTCACCGTTTATTGTCATATTCATCTATTTTTCTGTCAAAGTGACAGGGAGCTGCTGAAGCTGGACAAAAGATGCACATGCAACAACAGAGGCACAGGCTCCAGAACCCTGGTCTAGACTTTGAGTGGTGGAGTTACCATCGCCTACTTTCATCTGAGATTCTGCTCCACGATGTTGCCTCTCATCAGAGACTAATTGCCAAAAATACTAACATTTTACACATATCAGTTCTTAGTCTTTTCTTTCAAATTATCTCTCCTTATTAACTATGAACAAAATCTTTTCAAAATTCACAATTTAGTTAAAAAATGTAAAAAGAAAAAGGTGAAAAAACATGTTTTTGTCAAAAAAACAAAAAACACTTTACATGTCAAACCTGTACCTAAACAGACAGAAATGCAGCAAAACAATGTAACAGTTTTCTAATAACCACAGTGATTATTTCAGTAGCCACGGTGTCTGAACTGTGTGATAATTTAATGTTCATATTTTTTTTCAGTTCACACCCCGTCATGCAGCTCAGTTCAGTCTTACCGCTCACAGATCTTACCGTGGTGGGCTCGGAAGAGGCAGAGCTCTGTTGAGTTTGCAGCATGAAGATAAACAGACACAGATAACGTCACATCAGCTTCTGTTTCCACAAGGATAACAACAACAACAGACCCATCAGCTACTGCTGCTGATGGCCAGGTGCTCCGCTGTGATTGGATTACAGCTGTTTACTGGCTCAACAAAAACACAAGAGGTACTCTAGCAAAAGTTTTATGGTTGGATTTTGCTGGTTTTAATGAACGACTGCTAACTACAGTGTTTAACAAATTTATGAGACTCCCTGTCCTAAAAGCGAGAAAACACAAAAACAAATCTGTTAAAAACCTGTTTAAAATGAAAACATTTATACTGATATTTATTAGGAAAATAACAAATTGAATTCATGAGCTGGCACACTGGACTTCTCTGAGAAATCAGAAATTAAGCATAACATTCAACCACTAAAAAATTTTTTTCTGATTAGGAACACAAGTAAATATCTCTAACTTGGCATCTTAATCAAAACAATAATAATGTGTTTTACTATTCTGTAAAAAATACATTTTAAAATTCATGGATAACAACAATAATTGTATTTTAGCATTAAAAATATCCTTTTGATCAAAGAGTTTGCACAGACTGGTGGATAAACCATTACAGAAACATAAAAAATGATTTTGGTAATTACCAATAATGTTAATTTAGGGCAGCGCTGTCATAAACATTACATTTGAGTCTAAAGAGGTCAACATACACAGTTTGGTTGCTTGGCTCTTTGAGGTATCTGCTCACAATACAATGAAACCATAAATTATTGGCTGCTGCCCCAGAGGTCCATACCAATTTGGGTGTGGACATCACGTGGGTGTCACAAATGTTGGTTATATATGGTGATGTGACCTGAAACTACAGCGGGGGGCAGATTAAATTGAATATAAATCCTATAATATCCCATTATTGTGCATCCTTGTCATCGATCAACGTAGTGGATTCAAGTAGAAAAGAGATAAGATGCAAATAAAATAAACCTAACATAATCCCAAAGGGCCTTAAACCTTTTATTTCTCATTCTCAAACAATCCTCAGTGTATCTATAGTCCTGTTGTCCCCTCTGTCAGCTTGTTTTGCTCTCTGCATGTGGCCAAATAAAGGCTTGTTTTTCTGTTCACTACGTCTGCATTTGGCTCCTTTCAACACCTAAACGCGACGGTTGTAACTTGAAGCCTTTCTCTAATAGTGTTTTCTAACATGTAAATCTGCCAAATCAAATATGCAGAGCCATCCACTGTGGTGACACCTAGTTAATAAGGGAGCAGCCAAGAGAAAAAGCCACAGCTTGCACTTCAAATCATCCTTTCGACATGTTGTCCACTTGTTATGCCTCTCTGTTGGCCTCCCATCCGTCCATCTGCCTAGCTGAATTAGCCAAAGACAGCTTTTCCAACACCCTGATGGTAGCCTTTGCACTGTGAACTCTCAGTCCTCTTTCATACAATGCAAACAGAGTCTAGTGTTTGATTTCTGAGCTAAAGGGGGGTGGCTCAGAAAACTAAAAGTACAAACTCAACAAAATTTCTAATGCTCATGTTGGTTTTGACTCATTACGGAGTAATTTTTGAACAAATCAAATTTAAAAAGTAACAAAAAAACTTTTATTTTTAAGATTAAGTGAAGGAGTCGGCTGTAGGTGTACCTCATCTGTGCCAGTCTCCTGGTGATGGCCACGCCCACACTGGACACTGCAGCAGATGTCACCTGGCCTGCATGAGAGAGACTGTCCCGTGTTCTCACATATCTACAAGGAAAAATTAGCAGTAGAATTCAGGATCTGAATGCAGAATGGCCACACACCATTGCCATATATTACATAACAAGCAGGTGTATACAGGGAGCACAAAGGTATTAATTCAGACGTAGTTAACAATAAGCTCATATACGTCAGTGACGACAGTCCATGTGGCTGCAGCAGATCCCTCACTCTGTTTCTAATGAACGCCTCGGGCTGGTCCTGCTGTTTCCTCTTAATACTGCTGCTCCTAGTGCTAAGCCAGGCTGTGATGCTATTAACGGGGCACCAATCCTATTTGACTCAGAAAATCCCATCCCTTGTTTCTTTGAAGAGATCCGTCTTTAGCATGTGAGTGCAGGACAAAACTTTGGAAATCCCCTGCATCATAAAACGTAGCACAAATGAGTATTTTTCTGTGGATATGATGACGAACACTCACACATTGGAGTGGCTGATGTCATCCAGAGTTGCAGAGGCTGTGAGATATCTGAAAGAAAGGAACAGGTTGAGAGATTATTACAGTGATATAAGAGAGAGCCTGCGACAGTCATTAGAGTCATTAGTTTTTTTTGTGGTTATGTAACCAAACTGCACTAAGACTGTGCATGACAAATGGTCTACCAGGACAGTGGTTTAGGTGTCTTAAACCACTTCTATCAACTATCCATGGTTTTCAAACAATTAGCAGACATTGCTACTGTATTTGAGCCCCATGTTTGTCAGGACTGAAATGCACGTACGGGGATGAAGTCTGGACCTCTTGCCAGCCTTTGGATAAGCTCTGTTTGATGTTAGTGAGTGAACTCATTCCTAGCTGCCTTCTGATGTCTGCTGCATATTGTTCTTTGGCCAAAAGCACTTGCCTCAAGGTCTGAATTTCATCCTCTGTCTGCGAGAAAGGAAAGCAAAACCCAAAACAATCAATACAGCTAATGTTATGTATATCAGTCTTTAGAGCCAGGATTTCTATCCCATATTGTTCCATATAGCCCCAAAGAAGCTGCTTTACCTTTGTAAGTTCATAACGTAGAGCATCAAAGTCCTCCTCTGTCAGATCTGTGGGTGAAGATCCATTTCCTAGTATACTAGGAGAGAAGTGCACAGAAGCCCCGCCAAAACCTTAGAAACAGGGAAGTGGAAAAGATTGGATGGATCCAAAAGAATTACACAGATAAAAATCTGAGATAAATAGGGTTTCCTATTATCTATGACTATTTCATCAATGAAAAATAATCAAATTTGTTGATTATTCTGCAGTAACTGAACCCACAATTAACGTATCTGGCTCTTAAGAATATATAACTTCTGATTTAATGTATATTTGAATAGGGAATGTTGCATTAATCAGTGCCACAAACCATAGTGTTTAGAGTTTGTGCTAAAGTAGACATGCCTTTAAAATACATTAAAAGTGAACAGCAAAATACACACTGGAGGACACAATGCATGTATAAAGTGTTCACATTTATTAAAACACAACCAACACAGAGGAGAACCTCAGATTACAGTGGGAGTAAATATACATTTTAATGAATTTTAATGAATAAAAAGCTCCAGCGAATCCCCTATTAGATAACAGTAAGCATGTAAAATAGAAAAACCTATTACATAACTTTCATTGATGTTTGTATTTATTTTGGATAAATATGTAGCATAGACCAGTCCCACATTTAGAGCCTCAACTAACTTAGATAAGCCTTTAAAATGCATAGAACAACAAAATACACACAGAAAACACAAATCTAATTATATATACACAGCTAATGTTATGAACAAACATAATACACACATTAATTTTGTAACAACTTTATAGATAAAAAAAACGTGCATAGATAGATATGTAACTGATACATACTTTTGACATACTTCTTATAGACGTATATAAACAGACACCGGAGCTGTCCTCAGTGCTGAACTCCTCCCTGTCTAAATAACTAGCTGTTAGCTAACAGCTAACCTCACCTGTTGCACACCTGTTGCAGCTAACGTTAGTAGCTAACATTAACCGCAGAATCGCACTAAATAAACCTATAAAGTAAACGTATTTCGGTGCAAATTTCCCGCATGGTACCGAACAGATAGGGCGAGTCTTACCTTGTCTGCTCATTGCTTCCAGTTTCACGTCTCAAGTGTTTGACTGGCTAGCTGCTGCCAACTGTCCCCACTGAGCTCAGCAGGAGGCAGGCAGCCAGGATCAGTCAGGCTGTTAATGGGCTTACACACATACACACGACAGATACAGTGATGACCACGAGCAGGATTATTATTATTATTAATTTAATTAATTTATATGTATTTTTTAAGAAACTTGCACAATCAAACCTTCCTCAAAACTTATGCAAATTGCACCCATGACAAGGGGTAGAGTTTTGTTTTGTTTTTTGTTTTTAATGGGGCAGGACAGCAAGACCAAAGCAGGAACCCTACAGGAAATATTTGGAAAGAAAGAAATAAAATGTAAAAGACTGGTGCAGCCCTGTTTACCCTAATGTTTATATTAGATAAACAAGTGGCACTGGTGCGACAAGTACTTAGACTCTTTACTTAAGTTAGTAGCACTAAAATTTAACCATCAAAATGTATTTAAAAAGTATAAAAATAGTTATACTCAAGTAAAAGTACTCATCTTGTTGAATAATAGACACCCCCAATTCTGAGTAAGTTGGGACACTGTGTAATGCAATGACTGACAAATCTCATAAACCCATTTTCTATCCACAACAGAGCATAGAAAACATAAAATGTTTAAACTGAAAAATGTACCATTTTAATAAAAAATATTAGTTCATTTTGAACTTGGTGGCAACAACAAGTCTCAAAATAGGTGGGTCGACAAGGGCAGCAAAAAGCTGGAAAGTAAGTGGTGCTAAAAACCACTTAAAAACCAGAAAATCCTGTGGCATGAGAATTAGCACCTTTAAGTCTGAAGCCATGGTCCTTAGCCGGAAAAGGGTGGAGTGGCCACTCCGGCTCAGGGACGAGTTGCTGCCCCAGGTGGAGGAGTTCAAGTATCTCAGGGTTTTATTCACAAGTGACAGGAAAAGGGAACGAGAGATTGAGAGACGGACTGGGTCTGCGTCTGCAGTGATGTGGATGCTGCACCGGTCCGTCATGGTAAAGAGGGAGCTGAGCGTATAAGCGAAGCTGTCGATTTACCGGTCAATCTACGTCCCTACCCTCACCTATGGTAATGAGCTTTGAGCTTTAGTCATGAGATTGCGGATACAAGAAGAAATGAGCTTCCTCCGAAGGGTGGCTGCCTCTCCCTTAAGGATAGGGTGAGGAATGCAGCCATTCAGGGCTCAAAGCTGCTGTTCCTCCACATCCAAAGGAACAAGATGAGGTGGTTTGGGCATCTGACTAGGATACCTCCTGGGCGCCTCTTGGGTGAGGGTGTTCCGGGCATGTCCTACCAGGAGGAGGCCCCGGGGCAGACCCAGGACACGCTGGAGAGATTATATCTCTCGGCTGGCCTGGGAACACCTTGGGGTCCACCGGATGAGCTGGAGGAGGTAGCTGGGGAGAGGGAGGTCTGAGCTTCTCTGTTTAGGTTGTGGCCCCCGCGACCCGGCCCCAAATAAGCGGAAGAAAATGGATGGATTGATGGATAGATGGATGGATGGATGGAGTCAGAGAATCTGAAGAAATCTCTGTGCACGAGGGACAAGGATGAAAATCAATATTAGATGCCTGTGATCTTTGAGCCCTCAGGCAGCACTGCATTAAAACAGGTACGATTCAAATCACTGCATGGGCTCAGGATGCTGCATACTTTGGATTAAAGAGAAGCTGAACCATTCAGCTTTTAATCAATGCTCAGTTCAAAAACCTGCATCTCTGATGGCATGGCGGTGCATTAGTGCCTATGGAACTGGTAGCTTGCACATCTCGAAAGGCATCATTAACACTGAAAGGTATATACAGGGTTTTAGAGCAACATATGCTCCCATCCAGACAACTTTTTCAGGGAAGGCCTTGCATATTTCAGCAAGACAATGCTGAATTTCATACTGCATCTACTGCAATTATACCTGATCTAAACTAAAACTAAATGAGCAATCCTGCTCCAGAAAGTAACTGAAGCTAAACAGAATGTAAATATTTAAAACTAAAAACAAACATAAATAAATATTTTTTTTCAGATTCTTTAATGAAGAACATTGTAAAAGTACACTGAGTAATTTTTTGAGTAAAAGCAATTAATATTAGAAAAAAGTGCTCAAAGTTTAAAAAAATAAGTAGTTATCCACAATTATCAGTTTGAGAGTGCTGCAGTCTGACTTTTTGTCATTCAAAATATATTATATTAATGGACAGTTATTATAAAGATAATTTTACTACTCTCATTGTAATTAGTTTATCTTTTTTTAAAAGTTGCATGTGAACTTGCCCTCTGCACAGCATAGCTTCTAAAAAAAAACAGGGGTAAAATAATAAATTAAGTAAAGAATATGCACATCAACTTATAGTTTACTGCATGTATGAACATGTATGAGGAGCATTTTAACATAAGCATCCTGAGGTGAGTTGGAGAAATGGACATCTTGTCTCCATCTGCTGGTAAAACCATCCACCACACTGCAGAGAGCTGCCACTAACGAAGGGAAAGGATCATTTATCTGCAAGTCAGATTATTGTGTTTTCAGTTCATATGCTTTTACTTCCAAACTTCACGTCTCTCCTCTCACCAGTGCATTTGAGCAAAAACTTGATAAGTTTGAATTTCCCCCCTTAATCACATTCACTGAGTTAAACAGAAAGAAATCAAGACAGCTCTAAGGTCAGAGTAAGGGTTTAAAAGTCAAAAGAAATTAAATAAATAATATAAATTATGCTTTTTGTATACATGCAGAATATTTTAATTAGAGAATGTGCCACATTTTTGGAAGGTTGTTCATGTTTAAATTGCTAGATTAAAAAAAAAGTTCTCAAATGTAAACAAACTTACATTTTCATTTCAGCTCTAATTACTTTGCATAATCTGATTGTTGTTATTTCAACAAATAAATGATTGAGTATAACTATTATGTCACAGTAAGAAAGGATACATTAAAGGATTCATAATTATAATTCAGCTTTAGCTACTTTATAGTGTTACAGATTTCAAAACAAGCACTGTAAAGGTATCTCTTTGGCTTCTTGGTAATTGTGACAAAGACTTCTCATTATTTTTTGAATTTTTACACATCAAAAACATCACTTACCACCTTACGCTCATATATCTTTGCCAATCAGTCATGCTGCAGTGTACATGCATGTCTGGAATTAGCTGGGTGGGCACCAAACATTATTGTCATTAATTCAGCATTTGACCAAATGCAAAATATCATCAAAATCTCCTATTCTGATCCTCAATTGTGGCACTGAAAATATGGTCAGGAAAGTGTTTACAGAACATTTTAAAGATTCTGCAAATACACTTTCCACATGTATTGTATGGTGTATTAACAGCCGATGGTACTTTCCTGCATCCACAATTTCATGGATTTTGACAAGATCTGCAACATCACTGGCTGAAATGCAGCTCCAAACCATGACAGAGCCTCCACCGTGTTTTACAGATGGCTGTAGACACTCGCCATTGTACCTCATTCCTGACATCCTCCCTACATACTGACAATGATTTGGACCAAAATTTTTGAAATGTCATTACTCCAGAACACCTGTTGCAACTGATTTTCAATCCAGGGATACCTCAGCCCTTTTTTCTCCCCGTTTCCCTTCCTTAAGAATGGCTTCTTGGCAGCCACCCTTCCACTGAGCCCATTTCAGATACATTTCTCAGGTCCTGTGTCAGGTGTTTGTGGCAAAAAATGATTTTGTCTCCATGCAGCTTAATTTGATAAAAACGAGTCAAAATGTTGAGGAACATTTATTCAACAAGAGCAAATCAGATCAATGATCCACTTGTTTTCTTCCAGACACACAATTACCATGCTACAACATAAATGTTAAGGTTTATACTTTATATGGGCCAAGTGTATGTACAAGCGACCTTAACCATTAAACCATTCCTTGCAAAATGTAATGGCTACATTACAACACCATACCAGTTAAAATCATAGTCGATCATCATTTGAAACATGACAAAATATGAAATAAATAAAAATCAAAAAAATGCATCATATAACCATTTCACTATAGTTACACTATATACTATATTGTCTTTTTATGGAGTCATTTCCCGATCATTGATCCATTATAGTTTTTTTTTTTAAACACACAGTGCATTCAACTTAGGACATTTACAGTAGCATTTTCAGTATCTCAATGAAAAAGCCATGACAGGAACATCTATGTTTCATCAAGGGTTACAGGAAACATCATACAAGGGCCACAGAGGTCAACATCCATACCGTTAATAGCAGAGGGTGGGCAACGGGAGCTCACCAATTGTAAACCATTAAAAACACACTATTAGCAGTCATGAAACTGACAAAATGGCAAAGATGTTTTGTGGCGATTTATGGCAATAATGTGTGGCAATATATGCAAATTCAGTAGTATGTAAAAATCTTTTGCTCTGAGCTGCTGGTAGCACTGGCTCACAGATGATATGCCGGATGAGCATCTTGCTCTATGTGGATTCAGAAAAGTCAAGAGTGAGAAACGATCACACAGCATCGGACAAAATATCAAAGTCAGACTTCGGTTCAAAACACAGAACGAAAGTAAAAATCCTCCGTGCGGATATTCTGCAGTCCCCTTTAAGTTTTATAATAACTCTGAAGAGTGTAACATGTTTTTTCTAAATCACATTATCTTCTTGTCTTCTTCGAGAGTTAAAAACATATCAGCCTCCAAACCAGCACTGCTGCTGATAATTATCTGTATTTCTACCTTTTAGCAGCTCTGATCAGAGCCAGCTGGATTACCTGGAGCTCCTTGGCTTCACGCAGCACAAAAATAAAGCTAACATCAAACAAATGTCTCTCGTTTTTAACGAGTTGCCGCAGCTCTAAAAAATAGTTTCACTATTGGTATAAATTTTAAGTAAAGAAAGAAAAAGACAGCTGTAACTCCAACAGAAGAGCCTGGATGTTTCACCGCAAAATAAACAAAATCTATTCTGCTAATAAAAACTATGCAATTTAAATGTTACTGTTTCGTCTGCCTGTTCTTATTACCAGGGTGTCAGTTAACGCTGTCCTGTCAACGCTGCAGGTGAGGCTCATTTGTGCACTAAGTGTCCTTTGGTGGCGGCTCATGAAGCACCAGCTAATGGCACGAGTGACACAGGTCTGTCACTCCCAACTTCATCATGCAAGGTTAAAACTGTAAACAGAGGCGCTCTCCTCCAAATCACAACCTTTTCCTGACCAAACGTGTTTTTAGTGCTCAAGTCTGATGGAGTGAAAGCAAAAATAAAAAGATCAAAAACACAAAGTGTCATGACCCCAATGTGCCGGCCTCTCTCTATTCCTGATGGGAGCGTGTGCATGGATGGCAGGCTTACCTCCCTGTGGGTTAGGCTGGAGGCGTGGCTTATCCTCTGTTTGCTGAGCGCTCTCTCCGGTGCTCCAGCCTGCTGCTCCCCAAAGTTTGGTTACTTTCTCTGTGACCTACTCCCTCTGAGATAAGCAGATTTACCTGTGCTTGAACTCACCTGTATGCTCTCTCACTGTCACTCTCTGTTGGACTGCTGACTTTGTCTTAAAATTAAAACTCTGAGAACTCGTCGACTCTCAGACTTGGTAAATCATAACACAAAAGGTCCCAACAAGAACCAAACCAGGGTCTCCTCTCTGACACACCTACAACCTTTGCACCGCTACCCCTTCAACCTCCTAACAGAGACTTCACAGGTGTCTAAAACCGGACCTTTAACTCTCAGTGACTAACTATGCCATGGCTGATGTGTTAAGGCACCAACACCAAAGGACACCGTATGTGTAATGTGGAGACGCTGACAAATTGGCATCTGACAAAAGAACATTACATCACTCCCTGGGATGAGAACGTGTTGTTTTTTATGACGGTTTTTTTAATTTGTCATTTTCAATTTTTAGCTGCTGATATGATGAAACAAGAATCAAATGTATCTCATCTGCTGGGGGGGGGGGTCGAAATGTACCATCTTCAATTTAAAATGCATGACATTAAAGACATTACGCATTAACATAAAATAATCTATCATAACAACCTTTTCAGTGTTGCAGGAAAAAGAGCGGAAGTAGTCTAAGTCCTGTGATGAGGGATTTTTGAGGAGGGAAGGAAAAGCCAAAACGAATCAATAACTAAAGTAGAAAATCTAAAGTCAGCAGGCGTTTAAAACAAACTGTCTGCAAATAAAGCTCTGTGCCTTAATAACCTCATGATTTACATAGGTCTGTAGGTCTGACAACAGCAGGTGGCATTTCCAACTGAAAGAATATTGATTGCGAATCACAAGTGAAAAGTGTAAATGTGTGTGACAACTTAGTTCTTGAAGGTTTAACGATGGCACCGACCGCCTAAGCCAGCAAGCACGTCTCCAACCAGCACCTCCCTGAGACATGGCTCTCTGTTCCTTTAGCATAAAATATCTGGTAAACTCTGGTAAACTCCTCCTCCTGGTGAGCTGTACTCATTTGAGCAAACTGCACCTGGGTGATGAGTCTTGCAAAGTAAAAATGTTGCGAAGGATTAAAGAAAATGTGAAGACCATGTTTTCCAAACAGTGCATGCTACACCATGATGCAAACTATGGGAAAGGTAAGGTAGGGTAAGCGACCTGTGTGATTAAAGGCTTAGAGATACAAAAGAAGAAATAAAAGGGATTTCTTCTCGTACTGGAGAGGGAAATATGTAGCGGACCAATCAGGGAGAGAGATGTAAGGGATGTGAATTCATTAGTTCCTTTCTTGGGCCATGCTTACTAGTCCCCTTCTCCTCCGCATGGCTCTCTTTCTGGAGTGGAAAGATGGTTTTGCCCTTTTCGTTCATCTCACTGAGGTGGAGCAGGGAAGCAGGCAGGACCGCAGGCCAGGATTGACAGGAACGGAGGGTTAGTTGAAGCCGGTGTCGGTGCGGTAAGAGTGGTGCCCATCTGATGTCAACTGAGTCGTCTCTGTCGCTGACGGCTGCAGCACTATAGGGTCACCACCAGCCTCTGCGGAAGAAACAAAAACATTTCAAGTGCTTGTCAGACGGAAAAAAATAAGCCTCTTGACTAACTCCGGCACCCGCACGGCAACGTTTATTAATGAGCACTGATGAGGAAAATAAACTAACAAATAACTCCTGTCAGTCCTGCTGCTACCATTTGAGGAATACTGCTAGGATACAATCAATATTGAGCTTTAGTGGCGCTCAAACTGTGATTCAGGCATTTATCGATCAGAAAGCGCACTCACCGGCCACTTTGTTAGGTACACGTGTTCAACTTCTCGTTAATGTAAATCAGCTAATCACATGGCAGCAGCTCAGTGCGTTTAAACCTGTAGACATGGTCAAGACGACATGCTGAAGTTCAAAAATGAGCATCAGAATGGGGAAGAAAGGTGAATTAAGTGACTTTGACCGCGGTCTGAGTGTTTCTGAAACTGCTGATCTGTGGGGATTTTCCCACGCAACCATCTCTGGTGTTTACAGAAATGCCTTGTTGACTCCAAAACTGACAGGAAGGCAACAGGAACTCAAATAACCAGTGAAGGTATACATTAAAAGCATCTCTGAATGCGCATGTGGAACCTCGAAGCAGATGGGCTACAGCAGCAGAAGACCACACTGGGTGCCGTGCCAGCTAAGAACGGGAAACTGAGGCTGCAATTCACACAGGCTCACCAAGATTGGAAAAGCGTTGCCTGGTCTGATGCGTCTCGATTTATTCTGCATTATTCAGATGACAGGGTCAGACTTTGGTGTGAACAACGCAAAAGTGTGGCTCCATCCTGCCTTGTATCAACGGTTCACCCTATCTGAGTATCGCTGCTGACAATGTCCACCTCTTTAAAGCCAGCAGCAAGACTTCTAACAAGGTTTTGTTAAGTGCTACACAAATAAAGTTACTCCTGAAAAAAGAAAGGTGCTCGTTCTCACCCCTCTCATCAGACTGCAGCTGAGCCTCGAGATCCTCAGGGGACACATAAAAGTCCTGCTCCTGGCCCTCTCGAGGCCGTGGTTTACATTTTCCACAGCAGCAGTTACAGCAGCAACACAGGCAGCAACAGAAGTAACAGCCAGTGGCCAGGCCGCAAAACAGAAACAGCGCCTGGAGGAAGCAGATTCATAAAATAAAGGTTAAGATATGAGGTATAAAAGGGTATAACAGAGCCAGCAGTAACTGCTCCAGATGTTTCTCCTGTCTTACCTTTGCCCACCAGCTTGAAAGGACAAAGTAAGTGTTAACATTCTCCTCTCCAAACTGCTCGGCCACGTATAGTCCTAGAGAGCCATATTTATCGTAAATGTTACGCTTTGTGGGGTCATTCAGGATCGCATGGGCGTTGTTTATCTCCTTGAACTTGTCCGCTGCCTCTGGATTGTCTGGATTCTTGTCAGGGTGGAACTTTAACGCCAGTTTCCTGTGGAAAGGATCACAGTCAGCTTTAGAGGTGATCGGACCTTTCTACGAGGTAGGCCAGGTGACCAGAGGGAAGCCTCACCTGTAAGATCTCTTTATATCATCCGTCGTGGCCATCTTGTCAACTCCCAACACATGGTAGAGAGACTCACCCGCGGTGGACAGAGAGCGCTGCCTCTGCTGCTCACTCATGATGCCTCGCGTCCACAGTCTGGACACAGAAACACGGAGATTTAAGAAGCAATGCTTGGGCTGCTCTATCGGGACATAAATTCATTCAACTAAAGTGAAGCCCATGTGATTCAGTGCTGTCTGCTGCAGGCAGGCAACAGCTGGTTCTGTGCTGTCTTGATAAAATACAGATGTCCAGTACTTGCTAGAAACACCCAGCTGTGTGTGAAACATATGGAAAATAGGGCCAGGAAATGAAAAAAAAAATTTTAATTTACTGGAGATTTTAGATTTCCAGCAAGAGATAAATTGTCCTAATTGATTATACTGAAGCTGTGACATCTTGGCAGGACCCTTGATGTATATGCTGCTTTAAGTAAATCAACAGCTGACACCCATAGAGACAACACACTGCAACAGCACAGGATTTATCAGAATTTATCAAGTAAAGACGAGAAAAGCCACTCTTTAAGAAAACAGAAGCCTCCGAATGGGTGTCATCTCGACACAAATGAATAGCCACTGCTCTGCTTAAAGCCCTGTTATGCCTGATTTCTACATTTTTCACCAAAAACTACATGTTCAGTCAAGTGGCTGTCAAATTCCCCCTCGTCACGACTCGCGTCCGGCTGAAAAAATGTCTATAGGAAAGATTATACTGTGGGTACGATGCAGGGAGCATAATCTCTGTGCAAGCATCATCAGCAGCACTGCTGTAGCGCACAGCATCCATGTTGGTTTGCTTCCCCGGCCTGTTCTTGATGCAAGACAGGGATGGCTCGTCAGCAGTTATTTTCAAGGGCAAGGGCCAGAGTGTCGAGGAAGAAAAGAAATGATGGAAATGCAGGAGGAGGCTCACCTTTCAGTTGGCTCTAATGCGCTGCGAAACTAACGATCCCAGCAGGTTAATGATTTTAGACAGTGCAGCGTGACTATGGCCGCATCTCCTCGCACGTACCCGGACCCTCTCTGGCTCCCACTACACAACCATGGACAGTGCAGCAGTCCGCTGGCTCCGCCCCCCTACCGCCCCACAGCGACCCGACGTGCGCGTGCACGACGGACTGATGACGGGGAGGAAAGATGTGCAGCTCAGCATTTGTCGTCAAGAACTTCTGCAATACAGCACCACAATTAAAGAACTGGAGAATAAAAAGGCAATTAAAAGCAGTCATATTCTGGAGAAATTTCATGTTAATTAGTAACTATTTACTCCGTATATTGTTATTTTGTTATGGTTTTTATATTCCACTATTTTTTTTCTTTTATGCAATCCTGGCATTAAGATGTTCTGTATCTACTTGTTAATTGTTAATAAAGGTTTGAAAAAAAAAAAGCTCAGCATTTGTCATGAAAGCTAAAAAGGGACTTTTTTTTTTAATGATGTCACGTTTAATTTACCCCGTGAAAGCTGTATAAGTGTGTCACATCTCTATCTCTCTTTTTTCCCTTCCATTTTGTACAGTCAAAGATGTTCAGGATGGATGCGACCAACTTAAAAGGAAACTCAAGAAAATGCTGAGATAAATGTGTTTGTAATATTTTATTTAAGTCAAGACAAAACTGAAAAAGAACATGCAATATATGGATGGTGTACTCTATATTTTAGAGGAAATTTGAAAAAGAAATAAAGAACAATAGTGCAATCAGTCGGCTCTTTTTGGCAAATGAAGGAAGGAGGAGAGTCTGTATCCATAACTCCACAAAAACTGCACAAAAAGAATGATTACACATTCATAAGGCTGCACTATGTTAATCAGAAAATTTGGGACTGGCCAGACAATCTTAACCTGAGGCTATAGGTGCGCTCTCAAAAGCTTACCAAGCACAGCAAGCACAGCACAAACAGATGCACAAAACACAGAACGAGATATTGACTGTCCTCAAACTTTCAAAATATCATCCTTCTATTCAAGCAATAAGAAAAAATATTAACAAAATTAAAAAAAAAACAAACATTTCACACAGCCTACACATTCACTGAAACTGAACATAAACTTAAAAAAAAAAAAAAAAAACTGCCGCTGCTCCTGTTTAGCTCCCTTTTTCTTCCACCATTTCTTTGAGGCCTAATGACATGTCCGATGTGTCTTACATTATGTTTGCATGTAGACACAATGTGAGTGAGATGGATACGGTGCATGGTGCAGGATGCTGTGGTGAGAGCAGCTGTTTAAAAAAAATTATATCTCTGCCCAAGTTCACAGCAGGTCAGAACGGCCCTCAGGCGAACCAGAAATATCCTGGTGCAATCTGCAGGAAATATCATCTTTCTGCTTAACTACTGTCATCCTGTTGTGTATATGTATGTACATGTGATTATTTAATTATTTTTATTCAATATTTTATTTTACTTTTTACTAACTGGTTTTCACAAACGCTTTAAAAATATATATATTTTTTGACACTTTGAGCACCACAAGGTAAGTGCCCTTTAGTTTATATATATTCAAGAGTAGGCAGACATTATCTCCATCCCAAACTGGGCAACTCATACCAAAACAGTGTGACTGATTAACTGGCACTGCAAGAAGAGGAACAAAAACCCACATATATATATAGGCTGATTTTGAAGTAAGTTTTACTTAACATTTGTGCTTTCATTCTCTTATAAAATAATAATGGAAAGCAAATAAAAAAGAAAACCTAAAATACAGCTTTAAACCCACTAAAATGTGAAAGATTTCTCTCTACTTGAGTTTGCAGAATCTAGTTATTTTCACACCTGAATAAAGCCAAAATCCAGCATAGAGCGGCTGAGTGAATGTGGTGTGGACTCTGTGGAGGAGCGTCATGGTTTCAGCCACGCTGTAGAAGGACAGGATACCTGCACTGTGATCCAGGTACACTCCTATTCTGGAAGACTGAGGACCTGAGACGGGAGTGTAGCCATTGTTGTACCAAAATTCATACCTTTTCTTGTGACAATTTAATGCCCAACTTTTGTCATTGTGTCCAAATTTACATTCATCCCCCCACCCTACTCTGTTGATATTCCTATACGCAACTGCTACATGAAATCCTGGCCCTATCCACTCCACCTCCCAGTAACAACGTCCAGTCAGATTCTCTCTGCTCAGGACCTGAGCCCATGTAGTGAATCGATCTGGGTGATTAGAATAAGGCTGCTGTTGTAGCATTAATGTTGCCTTTCTGTTGCCCTCTGATAACAGCAGCCATTTGTTTGCTGTGTTTGGATCCAGGGTGATTCCACGTGAATAGTTTAAGAATACAGCTCTGGTCCTTGGCTCTGGTTTTGGAACTGACAGTAAAACATCCACTTGAGTGACTATGAGTGAAATATTTGACCATGTCTCACTCAGGATGTCCTGTAGTTTATCTCTGGTCTCTAACACAGCTGCTCTCACATCCTCAAAGTACCTCAGGGGACGGATATTGATGCTGGATGAGTCTGTAGGCCCTCTGAGTGGTGACAGTAAGGGATGCTTGTGCAGAAACAGATTGTGATCCTCTGTGTGTATGAGCTGCTTCAGCTCAGCATCTTTCCTCTTCAGCTCAGCGATCTCTTGCTCCAACTTCTCCCGAAGCTCTTTGACTCGACTCACTTCAGTTTCCTGCTGGGATCTGATCTGCTGCTTCACATCAGAGCTTCTTTTCTGGATTAGACGGATCAGCTCACTGAAGATCTTCCCACTCTCATCCACCGCTTTATCAGCAGAGAAACTGATGGCCTTCATCTCCAGCTGAAGCACATTCACATCTTTCTCCCTGTCCTGGATTCTCTGCTGGATTTTTAGTCGACTCACCTCAAGCTCGCTCTGCCTCTCAGCCCTTTCTGCTGCAGCTGAGACAATTTCATGGCCTTTATGTTCATCCAAAGAGCAGACATAACAGATACTCTGCTGATCAGTACGACAGAAAATCTTCATCACCTCACTATGACAAGAGCAGATGTTCTCCTGGAGCCTCTTGAAGGGGTCCGTCAGCTTGTGTTTCTTTAACAGAGCCACATCATAATGAGGCTGAAGGTGCTGCTCACAGTAAGAAATCAGGCACACCAAACAAGACTTCATAGCTTTTAGTTTTCTTCCTGTGCAGAGATCACAGGCCACATCTTCAGGTCCAGCATAGCGGTGACAAGTAAGAGCAGTCTGGAGTCCAGTCTTCTTCAGCTCCTCCACTAAATCTACTAACATGGTGCTTTGCATCAGGACAGGCCTCTGTGTGAAGGTCTGCCTACACTGAGGGCAGCTGTGGATTCTCTTCTCCTCCTCTTTATTCCAGTGGCTTTCAATGCAGTTCATGCAGTAGCTGTGTCCACAGGGAATAGTCACCGGATCCTTCAGTAGATCCAAACAGACTGAGCAAGTGAAGCTGTCGGGGTGCAGCTGAACACTTTTCTGCGCCATTTTATCTCTCAGCATCTGTGACTGTGTGAGTTTCTTTTCATTAGAACTGAAACTAGTCTGACATCTGATCTAAACAACCTGTTTATGCAGTCTTACACGTCACTACATTTTGGTTGTGCCCATGCCCAAAGTTCAGCTCTGAAGGGGAGGGAACAAGGACATATTTGGACAGAGAGGAGGAATCCAGGAAGCGGAGCAGTGCTCTATGTTTAACCCTTTGTCAGTTAAGACTTCAGTCACCTGAAATTTTAGGGGCTAAATTCCTCTTTGAATTTCTGTATTTAGAGTTTGTGCTCCACTTCTCCACAAATCCTATTCTAAAAGTTCATATAGAGTCAAGTCAAGACAGGTAGCACATTTAAAACAACAGGAATTGATCCAAAGGTGACCCATTACATTACACTAAGAAAATAAATCACTTCTGCAAAAATAATCAAACATGAATACAGTAGCTCATTACTCTGCTGTTCAGTTTGGCATATTTAATAACAGAAAAATTTAGAAAACGCAGATTTTTAATTTTTCTTTTGCATCAGTTTCATGTGTTTCTTTTAGTTTTGTTGGTAATACACCAACAGGCATCACTTTCTTGTCATAACAGGAAATATTTTTAAAGTTTACTTCTCATTTTCAGCACAGGTATTATTAAAATAACATTTTCACACAATTCAGAACATGACTATAGGGGAAGATGGGACTATACAGCATATATAGATTGAGCATCTATTCATGTACACAATCAACATGGGTGAAAACAATCGGAGAGGAAGTAAGAAAAAAACAGTACAACGGGAAATGAACAAACAGCCAATAATTCAGGGGAAGCACACAAAGGACTCATTCTACATCTGGGTTAAAAAAAAAATATATATATATATATATATAAAAATTTAAAAGCCTTTATTTTATAAGTTCCTGTTATGTATTTAAGAAAAGGCAGTAATAAACCATCAGAAAATTAGATTTGTCCAGCTCAGGCATCAAAGCTACACTTTTTTATAAGATATTTTATTTGCTGCATGATAGGCTTGGTGCAACCCTGTTACCAATACTACAGGGTTGCAAATCAGTGCAGTATTAGTGTTTTCTCAGAAACAGATAACTGCATTCCTTTGGTAATATGGGTAACAGGGTTACACTCAATCTAATCAGAAAGATAGAAGAAATACAAAATAAAGTACAAAAAGTTATCTGTTCCTTTTCCAGGCTAAATAGCTTTTGGTAACAGAGTTTCACATGTGCTGTGGGACACAACTTTTAGCGCTTAATTACTGTTCTTTAAAATATGTTGATGTTAAAAAATGGTTCATTTTAAACTGGCCCAACCTAAACATCTTTTGGGGTAGCAGTCTTACAGGTAAAACATGATAGTAGTATATAT